>PYAF01001620.1:224053-257019 GCA_007407185.1 Glycine tomentella | reverse complement strand
ACTAAAATATTACTTCTCAACATTATAAAATGAGTTTAATGGCTATGAATTACCATGTAAAATAATTTTATATTATGATAATTTTTTATGATTTTAAAATAATTATTGTAAAAATTAACAAAAATTTATTATATATGTAATTTATAATTGAATGATTATATAAAAATTATTTTATCACGTTAGTGCATACTTTTTCTCTAATAAATTTGGTTGTAACATTTTTACTTTTCTTTCTTTCTCGCCATATATTGTAAAATATAATTTTACAATAAAAGAGTTATATGGATAAGGAATTGTAGTTTCAACTTTCAATTATTAATTGTACGTTTTTTTTACGGAAATGATCAACTCTCCCCAGTCATATTAAATTGTTAATAAGAAAAGACTTTCGTGCTCAGAAGAAATAATAATGATAATGAAATAGCTAACAGAAAACCAGTGAAGACTTGGTAGTATGCATGACAGAACTTAAAATATTGTGAAGTACTGTTTGTAGTTGTTCATACAATATTAAGATGAGGTGGGCCAAGATAGAAACACCGCCATGCAAAGAATCGGGGACATAAGACGAAAGACAAAGCTAAATAATTAGTGATTAGCAATAATAACTTAAGTTTTAGGGAACACATTATTATGACATTGACCAAACTTTGGAACTGGAATGGTGAAGCACTCCTGCCCCTTTGGTCTAATTGGAATTTGGAAGGGCAGGCATACTGGTGAGCAAACAGTACTTTTGCCTTAAACAAGGGCACCGATTTGGCCCTGTTAGTTAGACGTGTTTGTTTTATAAAGGTTAAATTATTTTGTTCTGTTTTCTATTTTCATTCATCCTTTTAAATTTCAAAAGTATCATTTTAGTCTTTTATATTTTTAAATGATTTCATTTTGATCATTTTAAACAAAAAATGTTAAATATGTTAACAAAAAATGTAACGTGTCATAACTTCATTTTTAATGCTGATGGAGATGATAATGTAGCATATTAATTGAAACAACATTATCTTAAATGATTCATTTTAGTCTTTTATATTTTTCTAAATAGTTTCATTTTGATATTTTAAATTTTTAAATAATTTCATTTTGATCCATTAAGTTTGAAAAATGCTATACTTGGTCCTAATACAAATGATGTCAAGGTCTAGTAAATGCAATTGATGATATTCTTACAAAAATTGTCACAATGATTTTGTCTTAAACTATTATGTGTGTACAATAACTTTAGGAAACACTTTCATAGTTTGATGTTGAAGCAAATATTGTGGAGGGTTGCCAAAATCAAATATCCTATTTGGGAAGATAGTGTCTTAGGATAAAGAAGACATTAGAGATTGAATATGCTGCAATAGAATATTGGTTGACTAAGTTTGTTTCTGTGTTGAATGTTGTGATGTATTTATTATTTTTAATTTTTTTAGCATCAATAATTGATTTACTTATGTGAATATAGCTAATGTATCTAATTTTAAAATGATTTTCACCTGTGCATAAGTCAATTAATGATGCTAAAAAAATTGAAAACAATAATTACATTATTGCATCCAACACATCTAATTGGAAACAATTTTGGTACATTCACTAGACTTTTACATCATCCATATGTAACTTGTATCATTTCACAAACTTGATAAACCAAAATAAAATCATTAAAAAAACATAAAAGACCAAATTAGAATCATTTAAAATGACATTGTATCAATTAACTTGCTACATCATCAACCTTAACATATTCATCATACTATTCCATTAACATATTTAATGTTTATAAATATAAGGACTAAAACGAAACCATTTGAAAATATAAAATATCAAAATAAAAATATTGAAATTGAAAGGACCAAAATAGAAAGAAAAAAAACTCTTAAATATAAAAGAACAAAATAATAATTTAGCCTTTTATAAACCAATTTTAAAGTTATTTTTAAGGACCGATTTCAAAGTTATGACATTGGTTTATTTGTTTTGCAATTGTAACAAACTTTTTATTTAGAAAAAATGAAAATTGCAATGACAAAGATTGAAATTTTAATCCATAATAAAATTTTTGACATAATTTCATGAAATAATTTTTAAGAATTTAAATTATTATCTGTAAAAAAAGAATTTAAATTATCAAATAAAATTATATAAATAATTTAAGAGTTTAATGATCATTTAAATGTCAATATAAAAACTTATATTGTCAACCAATTAAAAATCATTATTGATATGACTTTTATGATAATTATAGAAGTCAATAAATATATTATATTACCATACATTTGTTATTTATGACTGAATTTCACTATAAAATTATTTTATGTTATTTATACATAATCTATTTTCTCACAAATTTATACTTTTATCACCTATATTATGTTACTATTAAATTTACCTATTTGCACCAACACTTGATATACTTTAATGGTAAGAAGATTAATTTATTTTAAATAACGGCTTGATTTTTATCTTATGAAGAAAAAAATTCGAGCAAGTTTTCTTTCTTAACTAAGTTCATCATAGTGATTTTACATTTATTGGTGAAAACTCAAAATAACTCCCAAAATATAGAGGGATTTGAACTCCAAGGATTAATCCAATGGAGTAAAATAAAGTTTTGTATTCAATAGATTATGTAGGTTTCAACTATGAATGACAACAGAACCGTCCGGAGCAAGTTTATTTTCATAAAAGGTGGGATGGATTTGGATTTGGATTTGAGTTTATAAAAGATGAAAAAAAAAAAAAATAATCTCATTTGTAACAGATTTTATTGGGTTTAAAAAAAATCACTGAATGATCATCTCATATTCTTTTAAAATGTATTTGTTCATAAATTAAATTATTAATTATATTTTAATTCAAACAATATATATATATATATAAAACGTAAAGATATTTATGAAATAAATTATATTTTAGTTAAATTATAATATTTAGTTTTGTTATTTAATTAGTATTATAATTATAATATTATTTATTTAACTACTAAATTAATAATAAAAACAAAATATGAAAACAAGTATATAATTAATAACTACATGTACTATGTATAATAATAAAATTAAATACAAAATTTATAATATATTATGCAGAGGATGGATTAAACCCGTGATTTTAGTCCTTCTATTTGAGACATTTCATTTTCTACTTTTAAATTAAAGATTTATAATTTTAATCCCCTTATTTTTTAATTAAAACATTTCATCCTCGAATTTTAGAAAATCTAATATTTTAATATGTGGCATATTAATTTTTTTTACTTAAATTAAATTTATTAGTAATTAAATAATTTAAATTAGTTAAGATGTACGAAGAACATAAATCAATATTTGAAATTGATCACATGGATTAATATTGTGAATCTTTTAAAAGTGAGAAACCAAATGTCTCAATTAAAAAATAAAAAATAAAAATAGTGAATTTTTTAAAAATAGAAGATCAAATATCTCAATTAAAAAATAAAATAACTAAAATCAGTTATTTAAAAAAATATGGAAAAAAATTACATTTTAATCTAATTATAAATATATACACAGAGAGACAGAGCAGAAATAATGCGAAAATGACATACTCGACCCGGTTTTCCTAAGTAAAAAAAAAATCCAAACCAATCCCTAACTTTAATCAAAGCAGATTTTTTTAGTTAAAGTCGAAACAGAGTTGAATGGATACTCACGTGTTCGATTTTATTGTTATGCTAATTTGAAGGTTTACTCTTTTTTTAGTGAGGTAAATACAAATTTATCGTTAAAAAAAGTGTGGAGACTTTTGTTGACAAAAAAAAAAAAAAAAAGAATAAAGAAAAGAGTGTCGAGGCTTTTCCTATCTTCATATAAGGCGTAATCTCTTTTCTAAATTTTATATATCAAACAAAGATATAGGTCGAGGCAAAGGAAAAACTTTATCCAAAAAGATTAATATCATGCACCAATAAATGGTAGCTAGCTAATATATATAGATCGACGCCAGAAAAATCTTTATCCACTCATAATATTATGCACCAATAAACGGTATAGCTAGCTAATATATATAGATCGATGCTAGAAAAATCTGTATCCACTCATACATATTATGGTATCCAGCTAATAGATATAGAGCCAAACTAGCTTGAGGGATTACATTCAGGCTTTTAATTAATTATAATTGAATTACCTCCGGCCTCCTCCTAGGTCGTTTATTATATGGTTTATGTCACCTACTGCTAATTAATAACATTATTCATTTGATTATTTGTGGACCTCATCTAATAGTATATTAATTTGTTGACACGCATATTCATGCATATTCTTCTTTTTCATGAAAAAATATGTTTATACAACAAAAGAGAGAGGAATAAGAAGGAAAAAAATGTGAGATAAAAAAGAATATATATTATAAACTTTATTATACTGATAATATATAACTCTTATTTGATAAGTGTATATAAGTATAATATAACCTACGGCTACGTATACCACATGTAAATCTCAAACAGCTGGAATGCATTGCATGGATAAGCTTTATTATTAATTATAATTATAATTATAATTTAAGCCAAGGAATGTAAATCTTATATCTTGTGAAAAGTTGAACAAAATCATTGTGAAGTTTTAATATATCCTATCTTTTGTGTGGAGTTCGTGCTTTGTCATCCTCTCAACTCTCGGGCACACTTGGCAACTTCACCTCGCTGGCTTAGGCAATGAAAAGATAATATTATTATATCAAAGATATAATAATCAACGATAGGAAACTCCATAATATAATTAATATTTGACGTGGATAAAGCCACTTGCAAGTTGCAAAGTGTCATGCAAAACCAGAACATAGTTTTGTTGCGCGGAACGAACTACGTATTCCATGCACCTCGTTGATTTTTCCAGAGTCATTGAGAATGATAATTCAGAAATACTAAAATAATTAATCGCAGTATATAAATTGATGCACGAAAATGAAATAAGTCACGCTACACAACCCTGAATTATGCTGAAACGAAATTGATAATGGAGCAGACGTGGCAGAGGGAAAGTGAGAGAATCTTATTTTTACTAATTATTATTATTAGTAGCAGTAGGAGTACATCTTTCCAAAATGATTACTCTAGTTTGAGATAAATGTGGTTTGGAATTGTTGAAGATGGGTTGACAATTACAAAACCGATATTGAAAAATCAGATAATAATTGTTAAATCTAAATTAATGACGACAAATCTCATGTGCAACTTGCAACTTGTTGTTATGAATACATTGCCAAAACCAGAAATTGTGTTGTGGCTAGAACCTACGACCTTCAATGAGTATTGCTAGGAAAGTAACTAAGGCACGAGAAAGGAATCGTTTAATTGGTTCCAAATTAAAAATTGATTAATTTCATATATATAAAGTTTTTTTTAATAAATAAATGTAGTTGACTGAAATTGTTCTTACAAGAGAAGTAGCAAATTCTGTGTTGATAGCATTTGACTTTAATCAAGCTTGATATTTAATCGAATTTTATATTTAAGTAGGGGGGTGGTTTGGTGCATGTATTAGTTGAATTGATTTCAAATATATATTAATTATGTACATTCCCAGTTTCTCTTGTGTATTCCTCATTAAATTATTCAAGCAAAAGGAGTCATCAACGTATTGCTGAGCTGGTGTTAACTTGGACAGTGACATCATCACCCCAAACATAATAAACCCATTTCACATCGCGCCTAGTTAATTAGGTTAAGGACCACCAGTTCATTAGGTAAGTGTAAAGTGCGCAACGTAATTCAGTGTTTCCCTCTATAATTAGAAATAGTAAAACGTGACTGGCCCAAAATAAATCAAGTTTGTAACAACAACAAAAAAACAAGTTAGATTGACTCAATGTTTTTTAATCCTTGAGCTATTTGAATTTTTATCTGACATTCAACTCATTCTTTTCTTATTGGAGCAATCATTTTAAAGATAAAATGATATATTTAGTTGCAATTTTATGTTCAAACTGAAAATCAAATCTCAATTTTTTGTTGTCAATTTGTCGTGATTAAATGACACACAATAAAATGTTGTGCATTGATGACTTAAAATTGATTTTAGACTCTTTTAGAGCTAAAATTGATTTTTTTTTTTTTTATGTATTTCATTTAGGGTCTTTAATAGTTTGTCTTCCAATTCTCTTTCAAGCATTCCTCATGGTATAAGGTTACTTTTTATTTATCCTATAAGTTCTTTCTAGGTTTTTAAAGTTGGATCCAACTTTTTCTGTTGCATATCATTTAGTTTGTCTTCCAATTCTCTTTCAAGCATTCCTCAAGGTATAAGGTTATTTTTATTTATCCTATAAGTTCTTTCTAGGTTTTTAAAGTTAGATCCAACTTTTTCTGTTGCATATCATTTAGTTTGTTTTATAGTAGGGACTTTAGCAAATTTAGAGCAGCAAACAAAGAAAGGAAAAAGAAGAACAAAATTCAGATTGTAGTTCGCATACCCACCAAATAGCAAAAATTCGAATTGTAACTTAAGATTTGTGCATCATGAGATTGATTTTTGGACAACAGGTTCAACATATGTGATTTGTTTCTTTCATAGGTTGAATTTTGCGAGGGAATTAACTCCTAGCTAAAATAATGAACCACTTTTGCAAAGAAATTATGAATAAGCAAAAGTTAGTCATTGGTCCCTTGCTAATTATGAAAAATTTTGCAACAAAATAATTTTCTCTCTAATATCGTGTGATTTAGAGAAACAAGGGAATTTTTCTATCCAATTCCCTCACAATTTAGCGAGGAATTTGTGAATAAATATTGACAATGGACTGCTAAATAGTGAGGGATTAGAGACAAAAATATTCCCTATCTAATTTCCATCGCTAATCCGCAAAATTCTTGAATGAAAACTATTTTTTTTTTGGGGGGGGGGGCTATGTTCTTATTTCTCATTTTATAAGCTTTGTGATCAGTTTACTTTGAATAATTGTATGCATTCTTTGTGTAGTTGTTGAAACATTTTTTGTACCCTTTATTGATAATAATAGTTATTTCTTTGGTATGGACGATTTTTGATTTTTTATCTTGTGTTGAAAGATTTTCCATGTTAAAAATCTTTGTGTCTCTTTTGAGTTTGTGGTTTATAATTTTATTTATCATGATTTTGATTTTATGATATATGATGTGTATGAACCTTAAATTGACATAATCAGTAAAACCTAAAATTGACATACTATGTATGATTATATATAGGGATGAACATAAAATAGAAAGAATAGTAAAAAAAAAAAAAAAAAACTTAGCATCTACATCATTAATACTTTAAGCGATGTACCAAGTGATCCCTTTCAACATCGATTAGGATAGAAATCAATGAAAAAGTGATTTTCTTCATCGATTTTGAATTCAATGTAGAAAATGAATACTTTTTATGACACCTACAATCTATAATGATTTTGGAACCAATGCAAAATCCCTTCCAAAATTGATGTAGATTCTCCTTTATGTAGTGGTGTCTCTTACCTAGGAGCAATTATATAATATTTTCACAATGGAGTGACATTTCTAACTAAACTAATAAGGCCTTCAACAACATAGGAAAAAAAAAAGGATAATTAGTCTCTTTGAAACCTTTATGGATTTTTAACTTTCCCAATAGGAAAATAATTTGAGAAAATTATAGTTGTACTCCTATGTTTTACTCGAATTACAAGAGACACCCTTCCTTTTTTTCAACCTACAAAAAAATCTTAGTTTTGTGTTCTTGTTACAGTGGCACCCTTTGTGTCTCAAATGCAACACCTGGTTGCTTTCAGGATCAATGATTGTTTTGATAAATCAACACAGAACTTTTCAACTTGTTTTGACCTCACTCACATGTTTTCTGGGAAACTTCCCAAAAAGTCACTCATCATAAAATTACTCCAAGACAAATATGTTTTTAAGTGATAAGTTACCAAAAAATATATATATCTTGTTGGTATAGATAATACTAATTTACTTCTTTAAGTCATCCTGAATTAAACATTATTATACTTGCATAACCTCTAGATCATTCTCATTCAGGTGTGTATCTGATTCATTCAAGTATTCCTCCTATTGGAAGCTTGCCAAGAATCGCTCATTGTTTATGCCTCAACTTTTTTACATCGGCGATCACTTCCCGTTCTCGTTTGTGCTTGAAATGTTACACCAAATTGTGTAAACTCCATCTAGTTTAGAGGTCACATGACTAACACATGATCTTTATGTTTTTTTTTTTTTAAAACTCCCCTATGTTATATTTTTTGTTAAACGCGACACCTTTAGCATACTTTTCATTTTCCTCCTTCTATGCCATCATTGTCTTGGACTACCATGCACCATATCGGAGGCAATTTTTGGCCATGGCGTTTTGCCTCCCTCTTTATTTTTCTCTTTTCCCTTTCTTTTTTCTTTCTTCACCAAATCTACAAATCAATCTTCCAAACCAAATATGTAAATAAAAAATGAAAGCCCCACTTGCAGAATGAATAAATTAAAAACAGAGCCTTGCATGTGAGCAGAACGAATATGAAAGCCTCCATCATCATTGGGACGCACTTATCGGAGCTCCCCACAAAGGTGAGCAATGTTGACGAAATCTATGGTGGAGTCGTGGTGTGAAGTCCGTATTCTTAGAAACAATGGCAATGTAGATTGATAATCCGGATCTAAAATGACAAACGGATATCGTACATAATGTTTAAAAAACACATAAAATAGTAAAACATATGGAGTGCGTATGTAATTGTATAATCAGAGATAATTTTAGATTTTAACTTTTAAAACTAAACTAACTTAACACCATTATAATAGAAGTGTCAAAGAAATATTTTCAAACACAGGAAGTCGCGTAAATTACAGGAAATGTCACTATAATTTGGTTTAATAATTAACAAGGGGAAAGACAAAAAGAAGTATGGTTTTGCAATTCAATATTTTTATTTTCCACAAAACCTTATCGACTGCGGGCAGGAAGTTTACCAAGTCATATATATACCTTTCCAAAAATCACCTTTAGAATCAAACAATCTTTTTCAAACTTTTTGCACAAATCAACTATATCATTTATTGCAACAACGCCGAAAAAAGTTGTCCTGAAATAAAAGCTGAATAATTGATTGATTGTATTTGTAATACATAGTCTTTAAGCTTTAAAAATTATTTTGAAATACTTTCTAAAGGCAACCTATGAGGAAAATTGGATTCAAATCACTAACTTTTTAATTTATGGATTTTTTTTTTCAAAGACAAGGACTAAAAAGATGACATGACGCCTTTCATAAATTTATCATGATGTGATATTCTTCAATTATAATACATATTTCCATTTTGGTTCTCAAAAGTATTTGGTAAAGTTCAAGAGTTGAAGTCGCCAAGTAAGATTTTATGCATATCGTATATAGGAGTGGATTCAATCAAGGGTTTCATCGCCCTCCAAAAAAATAGATTTAAAGATAAGAAAATGAATTCTTAATTTTTTTTCTTAATTCTTAAAATAAATATTACATATTTATCTGAAAATGAATATTAGAAACCAAAAATAGTGGTCATATTTTGAAGCGATGAAATGAAAGATAAATATTTTAGTCACAAAAACCAAAATTCACCCACTTTACATGGATAAAAAATAATGATTTCAAGATTTAAAGAGATGAAAAAATTATCATCAAGCGTGTGAATCAATTCACATTGAATTGTTTTCACTTAATAAGTGGTACGGGTTCGAATATTAGGTATGCAGTTACTTAAATATTTGGAGAAATAATTTTATCATCCATAATGATCTTACTCGATTTGAACATGATTGTCTTTAATGAAAAATATCTGATTTAGAAGAAAAAGAAAAGAGATGAATAATTTACACAAAAAAATAAAAAATTGAAGAGACTAAAATCCAAAATCACTATTTTACTAAAGATTAAAAATATATTTAAAGCTAAAAATTATATAAAACACTATTTTTATATAAAATTATATATATATATATAACAATTGATCACTCTAATTTTGTACCAAATTGCTATTAAAAGAACCGCATATTAATAGTTTGCCTTTATTGTTATACTACTTATTTAATAAAAAATTAAATTGTTAGTAAAGAATCAAAGATATTATTGTTGGATTTACAATAAGAGAACATTTGTTTCACGGATTTAATTATATTATAGGGAATATATTTTTTGGAAATATTGTTTTTTGGAAATATTATTTCCATCAAATGTTTGGTAAATATTTCTATTTTCAGAAATGTTTAATTTAAAAATAAAATATTAAAAGATAAATAAATAAGATAGAATAGAGAAAAGTGATAAATTATTTTAAATATTTTCATGAAAATATAAGATTCACACACCTTTACATCGGAGAAGATGAAAAAACATGTATAATATAAATATCTAAAAATACATTTTTTTTAGAAATATTTTTTTACTATCTATTAACAAATATGTGAATATGTATTTTTATCTTCACATTCCCAAACAAACGTCCTCTAAAAATAAAAATAAGATGAGATGCATAAGGTGATGGATAATTCAAGTTAATAAAAAAATAGAGTGATGGATAATTTTATTGATACGGGAAAATAGTATATTATTAATGAGTACATGTACTGCATTATACTGCTTGAATGACGTATTATATTGTTAATAACTTGGACATAGATTTAAATGATTAAGATAATGTTGTAAAGTTTTATTGTATTTACGTGAATGATAACAATTTACAAGAAAATTTGTGTTTGATTTGTATCATGTGTAAAATTTCCTTGAATCAATTACAATTACAAATCATAAATGAATTATTCTTTGATTGAATAGATTGAGGAACACCCATAGTTGCTCACCCAGAAAATAAAAACCGACTTAGACATAATTTATATCAAGGAAAGTAAAGTGAACGCCTAACTCTTATTTTTCACTGGTATATTTTACATCTTTTTTTGTGCATATTAGATTCTATTTATTTTCAGTCCATGCCTTGTTTTTGGGATCCATCCTTGTATCTATGCAAGCAAGTATGAAAGATCTTATGATCATTGTTTTACAAATAAATAAATAAATTTAAGAGAAATTTATCTTATAAGTAAAAAGAAGTAGGATAATATCATTAAAATAAAATATGAAGTAATAATGTTATTAAAAGGATTACCTATGAATTTATAATTTAATTAAAATTAGGATATTCATATCTTGAATCCATATCAGTATAAAATATTTATATGTTTGAGTTATAAATTGAACAAAATAAGATAACTAGTCAACATATATAAACAAAAAAACAAAAAGAACAATCTTACTCAAATCGTTTAATGTTCTTCAATCCGTAAAAGTAAGGAAATTGGATTTCCCACAGAGACTCAGAAAGAATACAAGAAGGATTTCTACCATTATAGTAGTTTGGTTGGAAGAAAAGAAAATCATAAAAAAATTGAAATTTGAAATAAAAATTAAATTTTATTCATAGAAGTCAACTTTTTTATTTTTATTTTTTTTCTTCAATCAAACAAAATAAAATGTTTCGTTATATGTATTTATTTATTATTTTTTTCCCACTTTTTCTCTTCAAACCAGAGATAGGGTAAAATTTATTAACATACACATGAAAGAAACTAATAAATAAGGTAAATTGGACCATCATCATATTATGAGTGTAGAACCTGCAATCAATAGTCAAGTGCAGGATATCCTGGTCCAAAAAGCAAGCCCCTCATCGGTTGAGATAAATCATATTTAGAATTTATTGTAATTTTATTTATTATTGTTTGCTGATTATATATATATATATATATATATATATATATATAGATAGATAGATAGAGATAGAAAAGGAGAGAATTTAGTTACAACCACCTAATTAATAATGTAAATATTAACATTTAAATCATAAAATTGTTGTTTGACCATATGCGATACGCTGCTCAAAAGTTTTGTACTTTTAAAAGGTAGGGTTCTCTGATTTAAAAAAGTCATATTTGCTCATCATCCTTATAAATGAGTAGTTGAGTCATATTCAAAATATGTTACTTTCCTTCAACCCCAAACTATTCTCTCTTTTTTTTAATGATGTTTTAATTTCTGAATGTGTAATAATAATTCAATTCCTGAAAAAAATAAAATTCTGATTTGTGTTTAAAGAAAATTTATGTCTTCTATAAAAAAAAAAAAAAAAAAATCTGCCATTTATTTCTTATATTTCTCAGGATAGCCTTCAAAATACTATAGTATGTTTTTTTTTTACAAAAACATATTAAATTTTTCATGGGAGGTATATGCTTTTCAAGTCGGTTAGTCGGGTACCATTATTATATATGATAAAATTATTCTTCCTAATATTAAAGATTTAAACCTTAAGTTGGAATAATTCCGTGTGTCAATATATAGATCCTTACAGTCTCGGTAGTTATGTTTCTTGAACTGAGAAGAGTTCAAGAATATGGAGAGATAAGTCATAAGCCTATGTCAAAACCTAAAAAGATTTTTTTTTTTTTTTTATTTGCAACACAAAAGTCAGCGATCAAAATAGTACCATGGAATACGTATAGAGATATAGGTAGGTCCTATGAAAGGCACAATTAATGTATAAACAGTTGAAAACTTGAAATAATACTAGTTTTCAGCACCAAGTCGATGTAACTGTGGCGACCCTACTCATTCCCCCATGGTCTGACTCAACTTTTGTCAACGAATTTGTTAATATTAGAATTTGTCCACTGTGTGTTCACAAACCTGAAAGCCGGTTTTCTCCAAAAACTTGCCACTGTTCACTAACTCACACTTCTCTTCTCATCACACTATATATACACATCAAAATGAACACAATATTATCATCCATCCAAACTTTGGTTTTCTCCTTATAGTCCCCAACATTCCTTTTCTTTATGTATTTCTCAATCCAGGTAATTGGGAATGTATATATAGCTCTAATTAATAAGCTCTACTTTCTAATTTCTCAAACCATGTGGAAGGGCACATTTTGATATCCCCCAACATATGTGCATTTACCAGACTATTATATAAATTTAAGCATAGTACACCTTTTTTTCTATCTTTCTTGGTATGCACTTTTTTTTTGTCACCTTGTTATGCACTTGTTCTTACTTTACTTGCATGTGCAGGACATTTTATAGTGAGAAGCACACATGTCTCCAGCAATGGTGGTAGGAAGTGGTGAGAAGGGTGAGAGTGGCACACCAGGAAATCAATATCAAAAAGGAGTGAAGCAGCTTGTTGAGAATGGCCTTCACACAATACCTAAAAAGTACATACTTCCTCCTTCTGATCGACCAGCTACAAATTCAGAAGATTCAAATGTTGCCAAGCAAAACCTTCAGCTACCCGTCATTGATTTTTCTGAATTGATTGGTCCAAGAAGGCCCCAAGTCCTTCAATCTCTAGCCAATGCTTGTGAACGGTACGGATTTTTTCAGGTGAGCTACCAACTTGGTCACATAATTTTCCTAAACTTAATGATCATAGTGAAACCTTGTACCTAATTAATATATAAATGTTGAGCTATATACATAAATAAAAATTTGGTGTTCAAACAATTTGGACCCTTCATTTTGAATCTTGGATGGAGGCAATTAAGTTGCTAGCTAAGAAATAGCATCATGAGGACAATATTTGTTATCATAGAATTGATGATGTGAATACGTGATTGAAGATTCATTTTGGTTTGATTGGTGCAGCTGGTAAACCATGGCATATCAGATGATGTTATAAGCAGCATGAGGGATGTGAGTAGAAGGTTCTTCGATCTTCCTTTTGAGGAAAGAGCCAAACACATGACAACTGATATGCATGCACCGGTTAGATATGGAACAAGCTTCAGCCAAACCAAAGATACTGTGTTCTGTTGGAGGGACTTCTTGAAACTCCTCTGCCACCCCTTGCCTGATTTCCTCCCCCATTGGCCTGCTTCCCCCTTAGACTTTAGGTGTGTACTATGAACTTAATTAATTAGATACAACTTTAATTAAATATTAATTAATGATTAATCTATTCACTTTCCTCCTCTCTCTCTCTCTCTCTCTCTGCGTGGACAACATTTTTAAAATGTAGTATCCATTTATCACAGATTGAGTTGCTTGTCAATTTGATTAGTGGCAGCTTTCTCCATACACAAATTAACAACTCCATGCCAACGAGTTTGATGCAACTGGTATGATTAAACAATATGATTAAAAGGTCCAAGACTCTAAAAAAGGCTCGTGACATGATCTTGCCTTGAAATGAAACAATCTCCCTTATCTTAAGCATTTTTCAGTTAATTAAAATATTGATAGATTCATTTCTTGCTGGAATATAAATTTAATGCTTTAAATTGTGGTCGTAGTCACAATTATGTGGTTGTAGTTTCATTATCATCTTTAATGCTATAAAATATTATAGATCGATAATGATGCAATCGCCATTGTACTTGGAAGAAACCACTTTTGAAAACTTTGTATAAATTAAATTATTACATGTAGTTAATTGTAAGCAATCATAGGCTAGAATAACCATTAGGAGTGGCCCAGTACTAAGAGGTTTAGATAAATTTATGTAAGATTTTAAGTTCAACCTTAATTCATCGTTGTAAAAAAGAAAAAAAGTAATAGGGTAGCATAAGGATAAATTAGCTTTTTATTTATAATTTTTCATTAATTGCAATGTAGGAAAGTGGTGGCTACCTACTCGGAAGAAACCAAATACTTATTTCTGATGTTGATGGAAGCTATCCAAGAGAGCCTAGGAATCAAAGTAGAAGGCAAGAACCAAGAAGAGGAGACAGAAGGAAAAGACAATAATATTCTGAAGGACTTGGAAGATGGGAGCCAGATGATGGTGGTCAATTTCTACCCACCATGCCCTGAACCAGAACTAACCTTGGGGATGCCCCCTCATTCTGATTATGGATTCCTCACACTCCTCCTCCAAGACCAGGTGGAGGGTTTGCAAATCCAATTCCAAGGTCAATGGTTCACTGTTCAACCTATCAATAACGCTTTCGTTGTCAATGTTGGTGATCACCTAGAGGTATATATACAAATTCTTTTCTTTATTACACATTCTTGTACCACACTTTTTTTTTTATCATTAACTTTGCTAATTAAGAGTTAGTAACACATTATCTATTATTCTCTTATTAACTCACTCTTCACTTATGAAGAAATCATCAAATTATGTGATTTTTAATAAACTTTAATTAATAAAAAAATATGTGCTGAGGAGAGTTTGTTAAAAAATATGTTACTTATTAACATTTCTCATTCACATGCATATGTTGGTGTTTTACTGTTCTATTTTTTCAAATAAACATAGCAACACATGGGTAAATACAATCATTTTATCGTATTTTTATTATTGGTTAAAATTTCACGATTACAATTAATTAATGAAGAATGTGTTTAAAAATGAGTATTAATAATATTTTCTTTTTTCATATATTAAAATTAGAGTTTTGCCTTAATTTATATTGATCTTTAATATAAACTTTTATTATCCAAATTACTAAAACAACACAAAAGGCACATAACTACGTTTAAGTTTTGTCCTTACATGCAAATTTGAATTAAAAAAGTCATATAATTGTAGGTCCTATTTAATAAAGTTGCTGATATTTTCCTTTTTGTTGTGTGGACTTATTAATCAGATACACAGCAACGGGAAATACAAGAGCGTGTTACATAGGGTTATTGTTAATGCAATGAAGAAAAGGACATCTGTGGCTTCGCTGCATAGCCTTCCTTTCAACTGCACCGTAAGACCGTCACCCAAACTCATTGACGAAGCCAACCCCAAACGTTACGCAGACACGAATTTTGATAATTTTCTTGCATACGTTTCTACCAGAGAGCCAAAGAGAAAGGAATTCCTGGACTCTAGGAAATTGTCTTCTACATGACTAGAAGTCTAGAAGAAAAAAAATAAATGGATTTTTTTTTCATCCAATGAAAAAAATTATATAAATTGAAGTGAAGTGTCATGACCTACAATAATTTTGGGTGAACTCAGATATCCCTTGGTGGAGAGTAAAAGACTGATCTCTTAGGATATATTGATCTGACACACAATAATTAATTGATTATTAAGGGAAAATTATGTGTGTAACATATTATTAATCTTGATTTGGTTGGACCACTTAGATTGTCACTGATCTTAGACTTGCAGTCTCGTCCTGGTTTTCTGTATTATTATTAACTTGTTATTATTATATGTAATATGTTTGTACGTGATCAGTCTCGTGAGCAAAGATGCTAGCATGTCCTAGCTCTGAAATTTTGGACAATGAGATAAAAGTAATTGGCTAAGTAAAAAAAGGAAAATAACTCGATAACGACGAATGCGTGGTACTTTAATTATTTAACAGTACGCAGTATTTAATATTTAGATCTTGGGAGATTTCCTTCGCATTCGCACTGTCATAAAATAGATGCTGTCTGTCATTGAGCATAATTTGCATCGTATATGTACGTACATGCAAAAAAAATGGACCCCATTAGATTTGAGGATCGTTTTGGACCAGCTTATTAAGATTGTAGAAATTACTTGGGCCGATAGCTGATTTGGGCCAACCGATCAGATAGTTCATAAGGGCATTTATATTATGTACATCCCATTTTGTATCCTGCATCTCCAAAAAGACTTAAGTGGACAAAAAAAGTCCTTTACCATGGACCCCCATTCTGGAATTGCTATTCCGAAATATGATACTCTTCCAGAATATAGGTTTTTGTATTCTAGGATACCTATTTTGGAAATGTATTTTATTTCAGAGTAATCGTTCCAGAATAGGCGGTAAGACCCTCATTCCCTTCTTCAAACTCAAACTTGTGCCACCAAGCCGTTGTGCCAACGAGTGCCACATTTGCACCTCCACGCCACCGTACACTACCTTCTCGCTGAGCCTAACCACCACTATCATTGTTCTAACACAGTTTTCAGGACCCTTCCCCCTTCTTTCTTTCATTATTATTATTCTCCTAACTTTGTTCTCAACAATCCTAGCCACCACCATTGATAACCGCAATGTCACTGCCAATAGGGAAATGACGTTGCATTTGTATTGGATGGTAAAAGAGGACGGCGACACAAGAATTGAATACCTAAACCTTGGGCGATGTCGCGTTCGTATTTCAAAAGAGAGGGTACTTGGGCGGCATAGGGAAGAGGGAGAAAAGGTGTTAGGGTTGAGGGTATTTTTGACCATTGAGACTTTTTGGGAGGTGTAGGATTCACAAGTTTCGAGAGCTTAGATCCTGAGAAAGATATCGAAGCAGCGGACCTTAGAAGAAGACAGTTATTGGGAGGTGCAGGATAAATAGACACTTAGATTCATGATTGATTTGTAATTAGTTGGACTAGGTTAGGATTAATTAAATTTTGGCCTAATCGTGTAAGCGTATGGGGCATAAATCAAAGTTGGTAGATAATCTTTTTTTTTTAGTATATGGTCATGGAATCGATCTTTGACTCGTGCATATGGAAAAATATTTGTTGGGAGATATCATCTCCTTAAATGAATCTCAATATCTCAAGATGAGTTATGATTATCTAAAATAGCTAATCAACTGCCAAATGGTCCATACCCAGTCGATCACAAGATTATGATTTCATAAATCATAACCATAGTAAAATGCTAAAAATGATGTAGAATATGAATAATGAGATCTATTCTGGTATAGGTTTTGAGCCTCATAGAGGCAACTTATTCCACAGCATTCGATTAAAGTGTAATGGACAACTTGCTTGTCTTAGGTCAAAGTGATGGTCTTTTTTCCTATCAATTGCCCACTCCCCTTCGTTATTCATTGGTTGAGGCATTATGGCGTATCAAAATGTTACTTCATATCTCGAGGATTCCAGCACATGATTATATCCATGTCAACCTTATGGTGTGCTTAGTACACATCATGAAGGACGATCAAATCAGACTATGATCCAGAGGGTGATTAGATTGGGCTAGGATCTAGAAAGTGATTGGATCAAACTAGGACCCCAGAGGGTGATAGGATCAGACTAGGTCCTGGAAGGCTACACAACCTTCAAGCCTCGAGCACAAAGTGCAAAGGAGCTAAGTATGTGTTAGATCAAATCAAATTAGACCCCAAAAGGTATACAATCCTTGAGCCTCAAGCACAAAGTGCAAAGAGGTTAAGTATGTGTTGGATCGGATCAAGATTTAACCCGGAGGGTACACAACCCTCGAGCCTCAAGCACAAAGTACAAAGAGAACTAAGTATGTGTTGGATCAAATCGAACTGGACCCCAAAAGGTACACAACCCTCGAGCCTCAAGCACAAAGTGCAAAGAGGTTAAGTATGTTGGATTTCACCTATGAATGAGTGATAACTCGTGAAATTTATTCTAAGTTAGTGGTGATCAAATTTCACATATGAATGAGTGATGACCTGCCAAATTTGTTCCAAGTTAATTGTGACCGAATTTTACCTATAAACGAGCGATATCTCGAAATACATTCTAGTTTTAAAATGTGATCGAATTTCACCCATGAACGAGTGATGACTTGCGAAATTTATTCTAAGTTAATAATGATCGAATTTCACCTATAAATGAGCGATAACTTGCAAAAAAAAATTATAAGTTAATTCTGATCATATTTTACCTATAAATGAAAGATGACTCAAAATACATTCTAGTTTTAAAATGTGATCAAATTCAACCTATGAATGAGTTATTATTCGCGAAATTTATTCTAAGTTAATGGTGATCAAATTTCACCTATAAATGAGCGATAACTCAAAATACATTCTAGTTTTAAAATGTTATTAGATTTTACGTATGAATGAGTGGTGACTCGCGAAATAAATTCTAAATTAATTGTGATAGGATTTTACTTATAAATGAGTGATAACTCTCAAAAATACATTCTAGTTTTAAAATGCGATTGGATTGGACTTATAAATGAACAATAACTTGCGAAAATTAAATTCTAAGTTAATTAGGTGGGAAAAAATTTAGTTTAGTTATATGCATTATGGAATAGTCGAGGTCGATTGTATTTACATGATAGTGTTATGTCGTTGATCACATACTCGTTTGATTGAGGTTGATTTTATACACTTGATAGATCGCTTTATATGTACTTAGGTCAACATTACCTATTTTAAGCAACATTGACTTGTGGACAAATGTTATGAACTCTTTTCGGACTTGCTACATGGCCTAAGGCCCACAACACTACATAAGGGCTTCACCTTCCAAATTACTACCCTCCTTCTCTCTAATTATAAGATCATTTTTAAAAATTTGTTTGTCTCTTTTTATAAAAAAAATTTTCTTTTAATTTCTAAACACATTAATTATTTATTTTTCTATATACCTTTATTTAATTATTCTTTCTCCGTACATTAATGAAAAAAATACATAAATAAAGAGATAAAAAATGTTAAGAACAAATTACAAAAACATCTCTTAAGGTCTATCTAAATTACACATGCATCTCCTTATTTTTTAGACATTTCTTTGACACCTCCTAATCCTAACAGTATTAACTTTCGTTAAACATTTTAAAGTAAGTTACATATATATCCTTATCTTTTAAAAAAATACAATAGTGAAAAATATTAAATAAAAAAGAAAAAAAAACCAACAGATTCTCGCTCCTCACTTCCACGTTCCACCCTCCACCAGGGCCGGTCCTGAAAATTCTTTGGCTCGGGGCAAAGTGGGCCCCTAACATATATTTTTTTTGAAATACAAATAATATTAAAACTAAGGGATGAAAAAAATGGGCCTTAACATACAAATTTTTTAAAATACAAACAATATTAAAATTAAGGGATGAAAAAATAGACCCTTAACACACAAATTTTTTGAAATACAAATAATATTAAAATTAAGGGATAAAAAAAATGGGTCTCTAACACACAAAAAATGGATCCTAACATACAAATTTTTTGAAATACAAATAATATTAAAACTAACGGATGGAAAAAAATGGGCTCTTGACACATAAATTTTTTGAAATACAAATAATATTAAAACTTAGGGATGGAAAAAATGGACCTTTAATACACAAATTTTTTGAAATGCAAATAATATTAAAATTAAGAGATGGATAAAATGGACTCCTAATACACAAAATGAACCCCTAACATAGATTTTGTTTTTATTTTATTTTATAATAAAATTTTTTCACTTAAACTACCAACGTAAAAATTTTTGGATCTGGGCAGACGCCCTGCTCGCCCCAGGGCCGGGCCTGCCCTCCACTTCCCCAACTTCTCTCATCTTCTCTCACCAAACTCTTGAATCCTCCAAAAAAATGCGGCCCTTTCCAGATTCAGACCACACCCCCTCGCCCTCGACACGGCTTTTATGCCTTCCGCCACGCGTCTGCTCTCAGCATCGTCCCAACGAGGCCTCCGTTATCGAATTAGTATTTTTTTTAGACTAGTGATAATAACGTAAAATTACTATAAATAAAATTAGTCTTTAATACAATAGAACACTCGTATCATGTTATTTAAGACCCAAAAGTTATTTTTATAAGGAATGGATAAAGTAAAAAAAAAATAAGGAGACAGGAGTAGTAGTTGAGTGGGAAACTGTATAACTGCCAAAGTCCCACAAGCTAATCCTTACTTCAAATAATGCCTTCCTCACTCTCCCATCTCACACCCCTCTCTCTCTTCCATCCCCGCAGACCCACTGTTTCCTCTCCCACTCCAAAACCTTATCGCTTCTCCGTCAAATCCTCCAACAACAAACCCGACACCGGCACCGGCACCGGCACCGGCACCAGCACCTCCAAGCCCAGCTCCTGGGTCAGCCCCGACTGGCTCACCTCCCTGTCCCGCTCCCTCACCGCCGGCAACGACGATTCCGGCATCCCCCTCGCCTCCGCCAAGCTCGACGACGTTTCCGATCTCCTCGGCGGCGCGCTCTTCCTCCCTCTCTTCAAGTGGATGCAGGACTACGGCCCCATCTACCGCCTCGCCGCCGGCCCCCGAAACTTCGTCGTCGTTAGCGACCCCACCATTGCCAAGCACGTGCTCAGGAACTACGGCAAATACGCCAAGGGTCTCGTTGCCGAGGTCTCCGAGTTCCTGTTCGGGTCCGGTTTCGCCATCGCCGAAGGTCCTCTCTGGACGGTAATGCTCACGCTTTTTCAAATATTGCTTTAATTGTGTTTGTGAGAGAGTGTTTTTGAATTGTGAGAATGATTATAGCAATGTAGCAATGAGGTGCTGGTGGCAATACCTTCATTTTCTTTCTTGAAACCCCTTTCTCCTGCTGTCAATGTTTATAACTAGTAGTATTTAGCTAGTGACTTTTTTTTTTTTTATTAGCATCTTATTGGTACGGAGTATTTATCAGCTTTGTCGATGACTAAACCTTCAAATGGAAATCTGACTAAACACCTTTACTGGGATTCTTTCATCCCAATCATGTTTTTTCATCAAAAGGCTGAACCCAAGAACTTGGTTAATGTTAATACCACTCAAACTAACGACTTTTTGGTGATAGTAACTCATACAAAAGATAAATGTTGGTTTTTATGAGTTTGATTTCTATGTACTTTTAGTGCAAATAGTCAATCAATCAATGAGAAATTATCATTGGCAAAACTTTTAAAGATAGTTCATGATAAAATTAACAACCGTATCATATATGACAAATTTTGTTGATTAGATGAGAATGTGCAGATATATTATTTACTCTATTTATAATGAATAAATAATTTGACTGTATAAATTATATTATAATTAAAATTCATAATAAATAAATATCTTTGAATTTATAAATTATATTTTAAATTTACAGTAAAAAATTTAAATTGTGATATAAGATTATTTTTAACTATCGACAGTCTCTTTAAAAAAACTATTGAAATTCAATTTAAAAATAAAGATAAAAGAAGTTAGATTGAAAGTAATAGAATAGGTGATAAATACGATCAAGTATACAAATTAAAATAATTGGAGAATATTTTGAGAGAGATTTTTATTTTTGACTAATTGTGGAAGTAATATGTGAAATGCACATCCAAAGGAGAGACAAAAGATAACATTCAAAATGTATAATCGAGTGGGAAAAATGAAGTTTTCACTCTCCTAGTTATATATTGTAATTCATATTATAGGATTAGATATAAACTATTTACTCATATATGGTTAAATTAGTATTAATTGTTCTTCTTGACATGATTTTATAGATTATTTTGGGGGACAGGTTCTTTGTTACAACTGTTTTGTGATCTATACTAGGCAAGGCGCAGGGCTGTGGTTCCATCTCTTCATAAACGGTACTTGTCTGTTATAGTGGATAGGGTGTTTTGTAGATGTGCTGAGAGATTAGTGGAGAAGCTACAACCTGATGCACTTAATGGAACTGCTGTTAACATGGAGGCGAAGTTTTCGCAGTTGACTCTTGATGTTATTGGTTTATCTGTATTTAATTATAACTTTGACTCGCTCAACACAGACAGTCCTGTTATTGAGGCTGTTTACACTGCATTAAAAGAGGCAGAGGCTCGATCAACTGATCTTTTACCTTATTGGAAGGCATGTTTTTTCCAATCTTACATTCATGACATGGATTTTCTCTCCTTGTTTGTGATGTCATGCGTACATGTGTATATACAATTTTTCTTCCCTCTTTGTTGTTGCAGTTTAAATTTCTTTGTAAGATAATTCCGAGACAAATAAAGGCTGAAGAGGCTGTTAGCGTTATCAGGAAAACTGTTGAAGATCTTATTGAAAAATGTAGAGAGATTGTAGAATCTGAGGGTGAAAGAATTGAGGTCGAGGAATATGTGAATGACAGTGACCCTAGTATCCTCCGGTTCTTGCTTGCCAGCAGAGAAGAGGTTTGTTGTATGCCTGTATTTTATTGCTGACATTTACTGTGTTTTTAACAGTGTTTTTGTGAGGGTTGCTGTATGTTCTAAATGTATAATAATAGAGATAGAGATTTGATGTGAATTAAATGAATATTAATTTCTATGCACTGTTTGTACACTGTCAATCAATAAAAAATCATTGTTGGTATGACTTTTAATGTAGTTTTTGTAAAAGTCAACAAATTTACCATACATAATAGTTTGTGATTGAATAACAGTGTAAAACCTATTCATTGTTATTGTATAAACTATTTACTCATAATTTTATGGGGGCATTGATGATTGTATGTCAATACTGAACACTCTGGTCAAGGTAGTAATGTTGATTGATCTTAACACAGTCAAGCAAATGTCATCCTGTAATTCTTTGTTATTTACTTAAGAATGTTCATGTCTTGCCATATTTTTCTTGTTCATTATGTTACTTTCTGAAAAGTTTTCAACCATAATATTTCTGATTTCTAGACTTCTGGTTTGGACATATTCCATAAGGAGATAAATTATGGGTTTTCATGTGTAGTTTATGCTTACTGCTCAATCATTTGAGTTTATCAGCATAATTTAGTTACACTCCTAAGTCCCAAATATGAAGGTCTATGGTGCCACCACTTCTTATTACTTGCCATATCACTTGATGATGACACTTTCTGTTCTTTTTATTGGTCATTGATCATCACAACCTTGTATAATCTACTTTTATAGTATGAAGAACTTTTTTCTTTGGATCTCTGTTCTCCATTTTTATTTTTATTAGATGGTTCTATATGTAGGTTTCCAGTGTGCAATTAAGGGATGATCTTTTGTCACTATTAGTTGCTGGTCATGAGACCACCGGTTCAGTGCTGACCTGGTCACTTTATCTTCTAAGCAAGGTATCGTTTGATTTATTTCTTTCCTTGTGTAACATCTTCGTTACCCCCACTTTATGAATCGACTGCAAAGCTTCTTTCCCATTCTCATCAGTATCAATGAGTTGCTGTTGTATGTTTTTCATGGGGTAATGTGCGAATTGATTATGTGCATGATTTTCATGATCCTCCTGCTACATTGTTTCTGGTTTTCCTTTTGAACCTTAAATTAGTTATCCAATTAATCTAGCTTTTAATGTGGAAACTTGGTCATTATAAAACCTGTTTAACCTGGTTCAAAGATATTAGACCATTGGGTAATGTGCGAATTGATTATGTGCATGATTTTCATGATCCTCCTGCTACATTGTTTCTGGTTTTCCTTTTGAACCTTAAATTAGTTATCCAATTAATCTAGCTTTTAATGTGGAAACTTGGTCATTATAAAACCTGTTTAACCTGGTTCAAAGATATTAGACCAAATTACACTGACACCCCATGGGATTTCTTGAGATTGCACAGAACCTCTTACTTTTTAGTTTTTAATATTTATAACAACCTTCCTTATATGAGTATGCAATGTATTGTGTTTCTTAAGTAACAGGGGGTGTCAATGTAATGTATATGGGATGTCAATGTGTTTTTCAAACAATTAAGCAGGGTTAGTGTAGGGGTAAAGAAGGAAGGGGTTATTGGGGGAAATTTAATGAAACTTTGGGAGGTGTTATGTAATCTACTCCAGATGTTAATATCAAAAACATTGTTCAATGACCTAATAACCATCTAATTATTTTTCAGCTTCCAGCATTATTTAAGGACTGAACATTTATTGATTGTTGTTTTGAATTTACTCAATTTAGTATGTTTATAGAAATGTCTCATAACGTACTATTGTTAGTATTTAGGAAAAAACAAGAGCTCCACCGTGGTATTGCCCCTCAAATGTAATCTACTCCAGATGTTAATATCAAAAACATTGTTCAATGACCTAATAACCATCTAATTATGTTTCAGCTTCCAGCAATATTTAAGGACTGAACATTTATTGATTTTTGTTTTGAATTTACTCAATTTAGTATGTTTATAGAAATGTCTCATAACGTACTATTGTTAGTATTTAGGAAAAAACAAGAGCTCCACCGTGATATTGCCCCTCAAATTATGAGCTCTATTTATGCAGGATTCTTCCTCATTGGCAAAAGCACAAGAAGAGGTAGACAGAGTTTTACAGGGAAGGCGACCTACCTATGAAGATATTAGAAATCTTAAGTTCTTGACACGCTGCATTATTGAGTCACTCCGTCTCTATCCACATCCTCCGGTAGGTTGCAATGTTTCTCAGTATAATGATTTATAGTAAGAACATATATTTGAGATGGAAAATATTTGTATCATCTTTTGTGTGTGACAGGTCTACACTTGTGATAGTTTATGCTTGTTATGAAAATTAGTTAGCATGGTAACATTAACATACAAGCTTAATTCCAAGTTTTTAATTCTAAGTTAGTAAGTAAACACTTATTTAAATGATCTTTATTATATATCTCTGAACAGTTTAAGTTCACAGCTACAGTCTTACTCTCTCAAATATGCTTTATTGGAACTGGCGTTATCAAATATCTTTCGCTAATATTACAATTTCTGTTCTTATATAACCTTATGCATCCTTAAGGTATTGATAAGAAGAGCTCAAGTTCCTGATGAGCTTCCAGGTGGTTACAAACTCGATGCTGGTCAAGATATTATGATCTCTGTATACAACATACATCGTTCTTCTGAGGTATTACTTGTTGTTTTCAAATGTAAATAGCTTTCTTTTGTGGGTCAAATGCAGCTTCTCACTCTCTGTTTGATGTACCCAAATCTGTATACTTTGTTATAAAATTTGGTCATGGAATTTTAAATCACAGTCGTATCCAGTACTGGCTAGCTAAGTAATCAGCAGAGGAGATCCCTTGTTTCATATGCTGCCTAAAAGTTTTATTTACTATGACCTATTGTGTGATAAAACATCTTAAATGAATGCCTCTTTACTGTTCTGCTTTTGTTAACCTTCATTTTGTTTTATGACCCCTCCTTGAAGTAGCTGAATTGTGCCATGGTGAACCGTCTGTTTTGTTACAGTAACCACATCTTAAGGCTATGTCTTTTGCAATCAGGGTTACGAGACCTGTGAACTGCATAGAGCCTTCAATTTTTTATTTAATTGAGTAATTTAAAATGGTTAGAACCTGTTCTGTTCCATTTTAAAAAGAAGCTTTCATTTTCTTGTTTTTCCCTTTCTATTTTGATGGATGGGGGCAGAAAAAGTAAGAAAAATAATACTTTGGATAACAAAACAAGTTTGATTCTAGGGCATCAACAAGTTATCCTCTGTTTTTGTCTGTTTTCAGTATAGAAATAATAGTATCATTAAAAGCAATTTGCGGTGATGATAAATACAAGTTATTTCTATCTGGCAGTTGATGTATATTTTCTTTTTATTTGTTATTTTGGTAGATTCAATCTGATATGCAAGTTGTTGCATAGTCAGAATGTTATTTTTTGCTGTCTAAATTCACTATTTTGATCTATTCTATGAATTTCATAATTTTGCAAGGTCTGGGATAGGGCTGAAGAGTTTGTGCCAGAAAGATTTGATTTGGATGGTCCAGTTCCAAATGAAACAAATACAGATTTCAGGTGTGTATTATTGTTACAGTAATAATTCTTGCACTCCACATAAGTGACAAATTACACCACTGTGGTAGCTAGTTACGTGTGCCCTACTTGCTGGTGGTTCTTTATTTCTCTTCTCCCTATTGAGTCATATTTTCCTACTAAACTGCATCAGTAAGTCCTATCACTTAGTTTTTTCTTGTGTGGAGAGAAGGGATGGTTCATTCTGGTGGTTCTTTCTTCTGTGGAATATTCTTGTTTCTATATAATAGTTTGCTTAGATTGAGTCAAAACATGCTACAGATTCATTCCATTCAGTGGAGGCCCCCGCAAATGTGTTGGTGATCAGTTTGCTTTAATGGAAGCTATAGTTGCTCTTGCAATCTTTCTACAGCACATGAACTTCGAACTAGTTCCTGATCAGAATATCAGTATGACTACAGGAGCAACAATACATACAACAAATGTAAGATTATATAATTGTTTCTTTGTGATGAGTATACGGAATAGGTATTCAGGCAGGAGCAACGAGTTTTCTACAAGTGACTTATTTCTATGTTTTGCAAATCTCTGTGTTTGCAAGAGGGGAATGAGAGTAAAAGGAAATGTCAAGTGGCTATTCAATTCGAGAAGATGTTTTATTTTATTTTCTGTTTTTACTTTTAATTGCTTAAATATTACTTGTTTTCACTTTGTTGCCTGTTTTCAAAATTGAAGTTTGTTTAAATAGTTAAAAGAGTACAAACTTTTGAAAACAGAAGACAAATAAAAATAAGGTAACATTTTTATAATTAAAAGAAAAGAAATTTTGCTAGCCAAATGACTCCTAAATTATTTAAGTTTTCACGAGCTTCATTTTTTCCCTTTATTTTTGTTAAGAGGAAGATTTTTCACTGTGTCCTACTCACATTTAACCAGTATTTTCTACTGTGTCCTAATAGAATTTTGTTTTTGCAGGGCTTGTACATGAAACTGAGCAGTCGGTTGAAATAGTAACATTTGTTCAACTTTGCATAAGCTGCAAAATTGTCTATAACTATCAGCGTATCAAATTCTTTCGATTTTTAGCTAGCTAATATACCACAAGGTATCGGTAAATATGTATTTGATAGCAATTACTTTCCAGTTAAATCATTTATTCATATTTTCTAAATGTTGTAAAGAAGTTTAATCGGATGAATTACAAAGTGAAGAACTAGTGTAGACACAAGTCCGGGTTATGGATGTTGGGAAAAAGATATCAATTTTTCCTTTCAGGACTTGTCATGAATGGTCTTGCACAAGCAAAATACTTTATGTATAAACAATAATTATGCAAGTAACATAACACAATTTTTAACGTGGAAAACCTTTTCAATGTGAGAAATAAAAATCACAGGATCGATCTCGGAGTCTACTCAAATTCTTCACTATCAATAAAGTGAGATTACAAAAGGGTTTCAACAACCATTACAATTAACAAACAACTTCAACAAAAGTTGTATCAAACCATCACAAGATGCAAACATACAAAATAGACTTTTGTACGAAATTAATTTCTACCATCAGAAATAATAACTAATGAATTCCAACGGTCAAATTGATGTATTGCAAGAGAGGAACACACTGATCAAATTTGAGAACAATCCAACGGTTAATTAAAGAGATAACTCTTTCTTAATATCATTGTTCGAAATAAAACAGAACAGAACAGGAATTTTAATAATCTCTATTTGCAATTGAAACAATCCCTCTTGAAAACACTTCAATGAATGATTTGAATGGTCAGAATGTAGAAACAGATTTTATTAACCGTTACTCAAAGTTTGAATGTGATCCAACGGTTAGTGTGAGAGAAATGTCCCTCGCAATAACGTTGCATGCTTCAGAAAACGGTTTTAGAACCAGTTCGGTTTGGGAATTTCTGGTGATGCTACAAGCCCCTATTCAAGAAACCAACCGTTAGATGTTAATATTGGTGAGTCACGAACTTGCTGTAAAAGTTTCACCAAGATCTAACGGTTAAACAAGGAGATCAAGAATATTGAAGGATGACAATTTTTTCTGTTCTTCTCAACATGTGGATTTTAGTATTTTCTTTCTCATCTCCTTTTTTCTCTCTCTTATGTTTTCAAATTAACTGTCAACCTATTAAAAGAAGTAACTGCTGACCTATTAAAAAAAGGAACCCTAATATTTCTTTATCGGGCTGAACTTAACTTGAGATTCAAGTTCAACAATGGAACCATGTTTCCATTTTCATTGAGGGTTTTTCCATCCATCAATCTTCATTAAAATAATCGAGCACATTCCTTCAAAAAATAATATAAAAGAGTACAATGACCTAATTACTTGTTATTATTTCTTAAAAATAATGTGTCTTTTTCTAACTTATTTATTTTTTTTAATTTTTTTTTTTCTTTTAATGTAATTATGTATATATGTATAATAAGAATCTTATTTTTTTAAAAAAAAAACTCTAAAAGACATATTTAAGGTGATTTTCAATTAATTAACTATGTGAAAATATTTACACGGGAAAATCATGAAAATTAAACTCCTAAAAAACCAATAAAATAATCAACAAATAATACATATTCTTATAGGGTAAATTTTTTATAGACATCGAATTGCAAATTATCATATTTAATAAATTTTTTAATTTTTATAATAACTAATTTAAAAGTTATATATATATATATATATTTATTTGACTGATAATGTAAATTTTCTCTAATGTACTCTACAACCATTTTTTTTAAGCTTGAATAAATCATAATCCACTAAAGGAGTCAATTTCTTGTACTCTTAAGTACCTACTTTCTTCGTAGTTAACTTTCTTCTTTTGATAATTTTTTCTTATTTTAGTTCAAACAAATTTTTAAATAAGAAAAATAAGAAACATGCAAAGATAGTGCTGCTTAGCTTCCATATTTTTTGGTTTTTTGATAAACCCAACAGAGATAAAAACATTTATTTTTTTATATAGATCACAAATATCTGTATATGAGACAATCTTGTTTAAATTGGATAGAATTATTATGAACAATAAAATTATTCCTATCAATATTTAACATAATTATATATTTATGACTTAAATTTGAAACCCTAATTAAATTTGAATAATTCATATATGTTGTTCCACGAATTTGATGGTAACATTTAATTTTCAATTTTAAACGAAAATGTTATGTTACAATTCATAATTAATATGTATTCAGAAAAAAAAAATCATAATTAATATTTCTAACCACATTTTACAAACTGATTTGTCATTGAATGAATCTGATATTTAGACAACGAAGCTTTCTAAAAGTTCATCATTATTTAACGACAAATTAGTTTCCGAGACATTTTCAAAATTAACAATTGGCTTGAATGAATGACTTGACTATTTGTTGGATCTAAATTATTACAGTACTATTTTATTTTGTTGTCATCAGATTACATTTTTTCTTCACTCATCTCCTCACCACTTCTAAATGTACCCGTCATCCATAATTGCCTTGCGTTTCACTTCATTTGCTGAGCTCGTAGGCCCCCTCTTCTCCCATGAGTGAAGTGAACATATAATGGTACACTGAACTCAACAAACGTATTTAAAATTTGAAACTGTATTTTATAATAGTTAAAAGGTAGGAGAATAAAAAAGTTCTCTATTATTGACTTGTGAGAAGAGTTGGTGACTAGTAACTAGTAAGTGTACCATGGCTAAACTAACAATAGGATCCAATGCAAACCTACCACATAAAATAATATGCCCAAAACTTACCATAATTAAGACCCTGATCTTATATAACGTGTATTGATGGAAAGAGAATGGAGAAATTCTTTTCTTAGAGCAGCAACTTTTACACATCCCTTGGGGCCGATAAGTGGTGATTAGCATTTTCTAATCCATTTCACTGTTGGAAATAATTGTGTATGCTTAAGATTTAATATATCATGTAATTAAGTTTAATTCCAGTAATAAAATATTTTTATTTCTTTATATTTTTTGATAAAAATAGTTGATTTGATAAAGTTGTTGATTAAAATTAAAGATTTATTATCATAATAGAAATTATGAAAATAAGAAATAAGTCTCTTATAATTTTAATCTAGATTATTATTGATCGTATAATTATTATGAATAGAACATAAATAATTCAAATTGATATATATATATATGGTCTTTATTGTATAAAAATTAATAAATTTTATTTATTAAATTGTATATATAAATGATGTATATGTGGATGTCATATTGAATTGACTCAATTGAGGATTCATAATAATTAATATTACTTTGATATATCAATAAAAAAATTTCAAGAAGAAACATAATAATTTTATTTGACATGAGATTATCATAGTAATTAACAAGTTATTTGTTATATTTTAATTTTGGACATCTAATGTCTTAGGACATTAGTTGAATGAATATTGGATATGATTAATTACTTCTAGGGTTAATGATTAATCAAGAAGGAATCCATCAACTCTAGGTAATGAGTTTCATATCTATGATAGAATAAGGATCTTGGTTAGGGCAATTGAATAAAAGAAGAAAAGAGTTTCTTAAGTCATTCATTGATTAAATATAATGTATTAACTTATTAGAGTTTGACAATAATATTATATTCTAGAGTTGACCTTGAACGGTAAATGATAGAATGAAATATTGCATTATTCTTCTATTGGTTCTTGAAGATAAAATATGTTGTTAAAGAGTGTTGCTAGACGCCTACCTTGATTACTACATTAATTATGATTAATTTATTACCGATTTAGTATTGAATCTAATGGGTCACACACGAGTGTTTTCAATCTATGCAAAAGAAAATAATTTATTTGATAATTAAATTAGAGATTTAAATTAATTTAATCAAATAAATATTTTAGCGGAATACAAACAAAAAATATTATTTTATAAATGTGGAAGTTGTCCATAAAATAAGAATAAGATTTTATTGTTACATATCATGATCAAATCATATGATTAGTTATCGTAATTTATCATATGATTATTTGAGAATTATTTTTGCCTTATATCAGGAAGCTTCTTCTTAAGATAAAAAAGATACGAGATAATTTTTATTTTCAAATATAAAGATGAAGTAAATAAAATCTTTGTTTTTATGAAAAGACCCAAATCCATATCTCTTTAATATTATAAATAGAAGCATCTATCTAAGAGCAAAGTGTACTAGACATAAATTAGAAAAGTTCAAGCCTATTTTTAGATCTAAAAAAATAAAAAGAGGATTTTCTTTTTAGAGTTTCACTCATCAAAGAGTTGATAGCATATATTAGTCTTAGGGTGGATACACGTAAAATCTTCATATTATTGAAAAAAAGTTGTCATGTCAAGAACGCGCATCCGGGTTCACAAATCTATTTTCTCTATTTGTTATTGTTATATATTTTGAATATAAAATAAGTCTTAATTTTTTGTTACAAATGTTGAAAACACTTTTGTTTGATTATCAATTAGTCCCAAACAAATATGAAAAGATAAAAACTTGCATAGATGAAAGATGTAATTTTTTTTTCTTTCAATGAAACAAATAATACCTTCATTACTTCTTAAATTAAATTAGTCTATGGTAGCAGGCGCAAGTTGAATATGTTGCCCCAAACATGAACATTTTATATCCTTTGCATACCCTAAGTTGTATTAAAATATTTTCATAAAACCGGAAGACACTCTAATACTATGGAATAAAGTGTCAATGGCATTGGCATCACATGAGATGCAACTACCAACAAAGACTCTCTAAAAAAATTACTCTACAAGTTTAAACCACAACTATTTTTAGTTAATTGTAGCTACTTAAATTGACCTTGTCTCAAAATATTCACACTCCCTTTTTTTCAATTCCCCCCCCCCCCCCCCTCTCTCGGGGCCAAAGTACTAAGAGGGAGCAACTTTTTTTAAAATTAATCACTTTAGTAAATTTTAAATTAATACCCATTTTGAGTAAGTCGATGTTCTAACTTATTAATTGAAAGTCCTAATACCAATTATGACTTCATATTTTTTTTTTATATATTGTAGTTATAAAATATTTTACAATTTTAATTATTTTTTTAACTATGACTTTAAAATCGTAAGAATTTTTTTTATGAATTTAAAGTCGTAATGGAATTTTTTTATTTAACTCGTAAATTAATTTATGGCCTCAATTTTTAATTTTTTAATTAGTAAATATTTTTATTTTGATTATTTAATGAATTAATGTATGTTTTATTTTTTAGTTTTATTTAATAGTTTTTATATTTTTTGATATGATTTTATTTAATATTTTTTATATTTTTTTATTATTTTATTTAATATATTTCTTTAATAATATTAAGGATTATTATTTTCTATACATTATAAAATAGTATAAAAGACTTAAATTTAAATAAAAATATTAAAATATACTACACATTTGTTTAATAAAATATTTTTTATTAATACTAACAAATAATATTAACTTATAATTTATCAAATAATATTATTTTTGAAAAATATTAATTAATTTTTATAATTATCATTAAGTAAATTAATAATTTCGTATAGTAGTACTAATTAATTTTATTTTATAAATTATTTTACTATTAATAACAGAAAATAATTTAATATTAAAAATAGTTCTTGAAATGAAAGTAAGATAATACATTAATATAAAATGAACAATATAAATTAAATAGAAGTATAAAAT
>PYAF01001620.1:194262-223953 GCA_007407185.1 Glycine tomentella | reverse complement strand
AAATCATATAAAAAATATAGAAAATATTAAATAAAACCATATAAAAAGATATATAAAATATTAAGTAAAAATAAAAAATATTAAGTCATTAAATAATTAAAAAAAAAGTATTCTCGATTTTGTTTTAAAAAATTGAAGTCGTAAATTAATTGAGACTTGAATGAAAAAAATATTTTTCTTTACTATGTTAAAGTTATAAAAAAAACTTATGACTTTAAAATTATAATTAAAAAAATAATTAAAATCATAAAATATTTTATCATTATAATGTAAAAAATATAAAGTTTAACGACTTTTAATTCGAAAGTTGTAATATTTACTAGTACTTATCTTGAAATGGGTATTAGTTTAGAATTATTTGAAAATAATAAATTTAAGATACTTTGCCTCCCCCACCAAAACATATATACACCAAAAAAGTCCCAATCCCCATGTATATCACGCTAGAAATCACGATGTGAACGAGACAAAGTCTCATTCGGACAATAGTATTCATTCTTCTAGTTTTACTATTTTTGGAAATGATTTCTCAACAATAAATATGATGTTTTTAAGTGCACTCTTAAAATATAATTATATACTATGATAGTTTTTATATTCAACTAATATAAGTACCAGAACAAGAACAGGTAATTGATGCTATAAAAAATAAATCAAATTAATAAGAAATAAATTCATATCTTTCAAAGATGAATTCGATTTTTGTTATAAATGTAAAGACATTATTGATAGATAATCTATAAACACTTCTCGTAGTGAATCCAGATACCTCACTCTCCTAAATTATTAGTTTAGCAAAAAGACAGAAAGAAAGAACAAGTATTTGATTTCCATGTCATATACATATATTATTCTGAGTTGACTATCGAATCTTGATTCTTGAATTATCAAATTATTCTATTCCTATCCTGGCATCCATGGGAAACAGGTTGTTCATTTTTGTTTGTTATTGCTTCAGTTCAGTGCTTCGGGTGGTTGCAGCAGTAATAATATAGTAAGTTAGAACCTCTCCCATATGCGAAAGCAACGCCTTTCAGGTTCTTGGCCAACCACCGTCTGCCACGTCATCAAACAGAACTTTTCGATGACTTTCCCTTCTCATAATTAAACAGGAAAAAAAAAGAGAGTAGAAAAAACGGGGATTGGGGTCATAACGGTTTCTTTCTGTTTCGCTACACTGCATGATGTTATGCACGCATAAATAAATACCAATAGCGCTTCTGTTTCTACTTTTTGTTGTTGTTGTTGTTGTTGTTGTTGTTGTTGGTTTCGTCGTTGCATTGTTGCGCCTTTTTCCGTTTCTCTCTATGCGCGATGGTTTTGTTTGAAGGAACAATAAAATAACACCCTTCGAAACAATGACAACTGAGCTAACGCTCTTTCTCTCTCTATTCGTCTCTTTCGCCAGTTGGTGACAGTGGTTGCGGAGAAGCTCATGAAAATCATGAATAACGTCATTTTTAGTAATTGTTGAGAATGAGTGAGTGATTGAGAAAAAACACAGTGAGAAAAGAAAGAGAAAGAGAAAGAGAATGTTTAGGTTGCATAAGCACAGGGCTGCGAAGTCAGGGGACAAAATCGAGTTCAGAATCTCTCGTCTCAAGGCGCTTCAGGTTTATTTCTTCTTCACTCTTTCTCTTATTCGGTTTCTCGTGTTGTTATCTCAATATCTCTCTCGTTTTCTTTTCGTTTTACGTTGATCAATTTGACTAGTGTAGTATAGTGTCTGTATGAGTGTATGTGGTTCCGTGTTGCTTAATCTGCTTCTTCTTCGGAATTGTTGATCCGCAATGATAATTCGTTTGCGCAATGCAGCTGGAAAACTTAGATCCTAATTTGGAAATGAATTAACGAGCATTGGTGTAGTGATGTTGTTTTCTTTTAAAATAGAAATTTATATTATATTATATGAAGTGCTTCGTATTATATTGTTTGAGACGAGTGATAGCAAAATACTCCTAATCAAGGTTTTAAATATTGGTCGCGTTGGAGTTTCGTCGCATTTGTTTGTTGATATTGCAGCTAATCGCGAACAAATGCGGTCGATGCGGTCTAAATTGCGATCACTCATGGACAGTTAAAAAAACCTTTATGTTGCTGCCCAAATCACTGGATTGTTTTTTCAAACCTTGCTCCTAACATATTCTATATCATTGGTTAAAATTTGTTAGAGAGTACAAAATTACAAATGAAACTCACTAAATAAGAAGTGAAATTCACGTAATTTTGTAATTTGCAATAGTTTCAGCTAATAACCAAGAGTATAGTAGAGATTGTCGTACTAGCATTTGTCTTATTAATTGATATGAATAGCTAGCTGCAATAGCTTTGTGGTTTCTGTTCTCGTGGAATGCAGAACAACGATACATGTATGTTTTAATAGAGCCAAATCATAAAATATTTGCGTTTAAGAGTTAAAGACCAGAGGGTACTGTTAATCTGTTATAACATTACAAAAATTCGTGAATCGTGGCAAAATTTCTTTTCAGAATTTGACATACAAATGCTTTAAATTTTCTAAAGTTTCAATACGAGGCTATAAAAAAACGCAGGTTCAGTCAATAATGAATGCTGATTCTAATGTTAGTAGGTACCCAAAGGGTGGGACAAGCTGTTTGTTTCTGTTGTCTCAGTAGAAAATGGTAAAACTATTGCAAAGTCGAGCAAAGTGTCAGTGCGTAATGGAGGTTGTCAATGGTCAGATACCTTTTCAGAATCTATATCAATTTCGAGAGAGAATTCTTCCAAGGAGATTGATGATTGTGACCTCAAGCTTATTGTTGCCATGGTATTATCACTATTGGTGCTACGCACAGCCGTTTTGTTATTCTTCTGTTCCTTTATCTTTATTAGCTTGAAATTTCTCAGTTTAGATTACTGAATTAATAATCAGTATCACTTAACAGGGGTCATCAAGATCTGGCATCCTGGGAGAGGCCACTGTTAGTTTGACTAGCTATATGAGTTCAGGTGCTGCTATTCCACTTTCAATCCCACTGAATAAGTGCAACCATGGGACGGTTTTGCATGTAAGTCATATAACTGAAGTAATATCTTACTTGTGACTGGCTTTAGAAAGTGAGAAGGGATTGCTATTTTGCTTTCATGGATGGTCATGTGTCATTTTGGATTAGATTCAAACTTTATTTTTCTCAAATTGGGGGAAAATATAGCACTGGATATATGAAATATTTTGCTGACTGGAATTGAATTAATAAGTATTTCGTTTTGAATTTTGATGCTTAAAAATATATAATTGTCGTTTTGAATTAACAAAATAATGATATTGCAGAAAAATATCATTGAATTTAGAGTTGGGAATTCAGTGGTTATGCATTTTGCAGGTAACTGTGCAGTGCCTTACACCAAGAACGAAACTCAGGTTTGTATTGGAGAGTAGTCTTTTTGTATTATAATGTCAATTATTCTAGTAAGTATTTATCTCCTACACTTTTTCCAGGGATCAAGAATCAAGTGAGACAAAATTCCATTTGAAGGCCATCAATGAAAGTAATTATGATCTGTCCCTCAAGTCCAATGGATCAGATTTTTCAAATGTACAGAGTGTTGAATCTTCCTCTGTTGAAGATTTCGACTCTATCTTATCCGCCGGAGAAATTGAGACAATGGTAAATGTACAACTTTTTCCCTACTATAATAATATCTGTTCTGTTGCATAAATGGTTATAGATTTCTTCCCACGTATGCATATTGGTAAATAATAATTCTCTAGTTTAACTGTTTGTTTAGATTTAGGGTCTCCTGGTTTATCAGGAACGCATTCATAAGGTTTATACACGGAAAGTTTGGCACAAAAGATATTGCATCATCTCCACCAATTCCAATTTTAACTGCCTTTTTCTGTCCTTTTAAGTTTGCAAAAAATAGTATTACTAATTTAGAGAGATTTTTGCAAGATGGTAACTGTTTTTTCATCCTATAGAGGGTACTTTAAAAGTCAGAGTTGTCTTCTATCACGGTCCAGGAAGCAAAAGAATTTCTTCATGCAGTAGAGCCATTAGCTTGCTTATGCTCAAGTTGTGTCGTAATTTACTGTTGGCCTGCCTTGATCATGAAACTAATGACACACTGCACTTGCACCTTGGTTGCAGGCAACAAGCTTCTCTGGATCTGTATCAAACTGCAGCCATAACTCAACTGACGGTTCCACAGGAAGGGGAAATATCTCCCCATCTATCAGTGATGGGCAGAGCCCGACTGCAAGACAAGATTCAACCAGTTCCCAGAAACGTGTATCCCATCACGATTACCCTGTGAATGATACTTCTCAGCCAAACAATTCATCATTTAATTCCCAGAATATGCAACACATTGGTGCATTATCTTCTAAGAAGACCAATGCTTCTAATAACCGTCTGGAAGCTGCAGAGGACACGAGTGAAGAGCTACGGGCAGAAGCAAAGATGTGGGAGATGAATGCCCGGAAGCTAATGGGTGATTTAGACATGTTGAGGACAGAATTCTCAGATCAATCCAAAAAAATGGCTGGTATAGAAATGGACCTTTCAGCGACACAGGTAGAGCGTGATGTCTTGAAAAAAGAAGTTGAACGGTTAAAATTGTCATTTGAGGATCCAGTAGTGAGACAGAAAGCATTGGAAGATTCAGTGTCTCAAGTTGAAGGTATTCCAGAAATTGAAAATGCTCTAAGAGAGGAACTGAAGTTTGAAAAAGGATCCAATGGCAACTTGTCTTTGCAACTGAAGAGAAGCCAAGAAGCAAATATAGAGCTTGTTTCTGTTCTCCAGGAGCTGGAAGAGACCATAGAACAGCAGAAAGTTGAGATAGAAAACCTTTCATCATTACCCTCAAAATTCAGTGATCTAGATAAATCTTTCCAACAAAGTATAGAAGGAAACAAACACTTAATGCAACAACTAGAACAATTGGAGGAATCGAAGAAAAATCTGCTGGTCAAGGTGCAAGAGCTGGAAGGGGCCTTGGAGGATAAAATGCGAGGCACTGAACATGCGAAGATTCAAAACAACAGAACACTTTCAGATATTGAAATGGAATATGAAAACAAATTATCTGCTAAAGATAAAGAAATTGTAAGTTTGAAAGCAAAGCTATTTGATTCTATCCCAGAAAGTTGTAATAATGTGGAGACTGTGTCCAGAAATTTAGGTGATGCAGATCTTTTGAGAGAAATCGAATTACTGAAAGAGAAAGTTCAGGAACTTGAGATGGACTGCAATGAGCTGACAGAGGAAAACCTTGAGCTCGTATTCAAGCTAAAAGAAGCAAAGAAAAATCCGAAAGATGGTGGTGCATCTGAAGACCTTTTGTCAGACAGGCTCAAAGATCAATCTTCTACTAGATTGGGGTCTGAGGTAAGCAACAATTTATTTCGAATATTCCATTTGGAAGACATGGTCCAGGCGAAAAAGGACATCAAGATTAGTAATGATGATCATTTTTCAATTCAAGAGCTTGAGACTTCAAAATTAGCTCTAGAAGTCCGAATCACAGATTTGAATAAGGAACTGACTAATAAAACATCTACGATAGGAAATCTTGAGGCTAATTTATCACATAAAGAAAAGGAAATTGGGGTTCTGCAGAAGCTGCTGAGTGAGTTGGAAGCCAATGTTTATCATCTTGAACAGGAAAAAAGTCAACTAGAGAAACACATGGAGACCTTGATAAAAGAAAATAAGCATGAACTGGAGCTTCACATATTAGACATAGAACAGGAAAAACAACAATTGTCAATTCATGTTTCTGTTTTAGAAGCTCAGTTGAGAGATTTGACAAATGAACAAGAGTTTCGTTTATCAGAACTAGAGAACTCTAGATCCCAAGCTTCAAGACTTCAAGAGAAGATTATGGAGATGCAGGCTGAGATAGATTCTTCAACAGAAGACTTGAAACAAAAATTAAGGGTGGCAAAAATTCACTTGTCAGAAGCACAAGAAGAATGTGAATATCTAAGAGGAGCAAATCAGAAGCTACAAATTACCATTGAGGATCTTGCAGAAGAATGCAGTTCTTTCGAGAAGCTAAATGGAGATTTGAAGCAGCAAAACTTGAAGCTAGAGGGATATTGCTCCCATATGGAAGCCAGGTTGAGGGAATCAGATGAAAGATTTTCCAAGTGCTCTGAAGGAGTGGAACTCTTGGAAAAGAAATTTGATTTAAAGCTGGAAGATATTGCATCAAAAGAAAAGCATCTAACTTCAGATTTAAATGGTTTTATTAATGAAAATCGGAAACATATGGAGCAGGCTCAAGTCTTTTTGAATCAGATGCAAATGGAGATGATGGTAGAAACCCAGAACCTCGAATTAGAAGTTGAGAAACTCAGTCTGAAACTTTCAGCAGCGCATGATGAGAAAGAGAGAATAGCTTCCAATGCTATGCTTGAAGTATCCACATTACGTGCTGAAAAAGCCAAACTGGAATATGCTTTTGAAGAAGCTCAATCGAAAGTGATTTTGGCTAAGAATGAGGTTGATATAATGCAGTCTCAATATGAACAAAAGCTGGAAGACCTAACAATGCAGCTTGCCGAATACAAAATTAAAATGGAAATGCTAATGACTGAACATGAAAAGTTGTTGAAGCTGGTGGAAGACTACAAATCAAGAGAGCTAAAATTCAAAAGTACTATAAATGCCCTTGAATTAAAGCTCAGAGTCACTGAATATGAAAGACAGCAAGTCATGGATGAATCTGGAAATTTAAAGGTTCAGTTGCAGCAGACCCATCAATTTGAAAATGAGATTATAGCTCTAAAGAATGAGCTCGATGCTTCTAATTCCGAGAAAGAGAGACTGGAAGCCTCATTGTGCCTAACATCTGAACTATGTGAAAATCTGAAGGCAGAGAAGACATCATCTGGACTAAAGATATTAACCTTGGAGCAGGCTGCGTCTGAATTGGAGGACTGCAAGAAAAGTAGAGCGTCCCTGGAAGAAAAACTTCTGCAGTTGGAGAATGACTTGAAGGCAAAAGAAACAAGATGTGTCCAGGATACTGAACTCAGTCAGAGCAAAAGAATAAACAGGCAGCACCAACAGACCATACAACTGCTTGAACAAGAAAAAGCTGAGTTCCAGACAAAATCCCAAGTCCTTGAAGAAGAATTGAAGCTGATTAAGGAACAAAAGAGAAATCAAGTTTCAAAGTTAAACAGGAAAAGTTTACCTGTTCACAATGATCTGAAGGCCTCAAAAGTTAGTGCTCTTTTTCATTAATGGCATGGTAACATTGTGATGACAATACTAGTAATTTTCTTTCTATGATTTAGCAGAACCCTGTGGTGAAAAATACCAATCAATATCACAGCAATAGGAAAAAGTCATTAAAGAATGACAGAGAAGTCATGAAAGATCAGCAGGACCCTGGTTACAGCATCAAACATCAGAGTGAGGTAATATGTTTTGAATATGGACTATATTGTAATTTACCTCCATGTCAAATGTTACAAAATATATTTTATAATTACAATTTCTGTGGTGCAAAGTGATAATATCAAATATGTAGTCTCACTAGAAATGACACCTTACTTTACAATGTTTCTGTTTCATGTCTCCTTTTTCTTAAATAGGTAGAAACTGAACTTGGACTTCTTGATGAAAATGTTCATGCTGTTGAAGTAGATCCACTACCAAAGACTCAATTGCTTGAGAATGAACTAGCAAAAGAAAAAGAAATCAAGAACATTTATGAAGTTCAGTTTGACAGGTTAGAGGAACATACTGTACCTTCAAAGCTAAAAGGAAAAGGCTTTTAATCTATTTATATGACCCCCTTATGCTGATTCTTTTATTAGTTTGAAGCTTTCTCTTCTATTTTGAACAATCCAATAACATCAAAAGTTGTCTTCCCACGAGGTGGGTTATTTTAAATCATTTGAAAGGATAATTCCGATGTCTTGAAAGACAATATGTTTCAAAAGTAATATATATTCATCACATTGGTTGCTGTACAGATTAATATCAAAGATGTCGTAGTTACTCTGCTTCTAATTTTGGAAGCCTTTTTTTTTGGCACATGCCTTATTGCTTCTATGAAGTAATTTGTGTTACATAACTCCTTGTATATTTATCCTGCAGGTCGCCATCTCAAGACCGAAACAGCCAAGCAAATGGCCCAGTAAAACCAATGGCTGAGGAACTAGTGACTAAAGAAAAATTTGAACGTACAAAATCTATGCTAGAGGCAGAGTTAAGAGATATTCAGGAGCGCTACTTCCACATGAGCCTTAAATATGCTGAGGTGGAAGCTGAGCGTGAAGAACTTGTGATGAAGCTCAAGGCAACCAGGAAAAAAGGATGGCTTTCTTAGAATTATGATCAGTTCGATGACCCTTTATCGAATTTGAGCTGCCAATATCGGGTAACCTTTCACGAATTTTAAGTGTCACAGTTTTCTATCCACCACCATAGGATGCATGATTTGGGAATGACTCATTCATTGAATAGGAGATAGTAATAAAACTATAATAGTCGTTTGTACTTGTAAATATAGAAATTTTGAAGTTAAGAATTACACTTAGCAAGTGATATTATTATATTGTTACATAGTTTCAAACTCGCAGCATTGCCATTCATTATTTGGGCTGTTATATGTGCTGCTATTATTAAATACAGAGAAAAGGTGCACACACACAAAATAAACAAATGTTTCTTCCATAGTGCCACGTGACCAACGAAGCGTCCCACTAACAACGGAGAGCATGCAATTAGAATTTAGCAATACCTCGTATAGGTCTGCATTATCCTGACCCACTTTAAAAGCACCTGATACGGTTTTAAACTGTTCATATGAAAAAGTGTGTTTGGATTTGTACTCAAACGTGGATCACAGAAGTAACTTTTAGTTGCTTTTGGTTCATTTTGACGTGAAAATTTGATCAAACACGGATCACGGATGCTAATCCAAACACACATGAAGTAACAAACACATTGCCAAAGATAAAATTTCATTAGTATCTTTGGAACAAATAGTACAAACATAAGAGCTAACACAACAAATGATCCGAAATCTGGGATGAACTACGATTGCAAAGAGGGAAATATTGATCAAAAGAGTCTAATCAAACTGAATCACAAATTACAACTTGTCCTTGAATATCGTTGGTGAATACTACTGAACAACCCTGTCACTAGTCAAGTCTCACACCTATTTATAACCATTTGAACACTGGTTGGTTTCCTCAGTAAAACTTAATTAACCATTTAACTAATTAATTTATTTGACTAACAAATCAATCAAATAATTATCACACTTTTTTCAATCAAAACATTATAGAAATATTTTCTGCTGCATTCACTTGTCATAGTTATAATTTTATTCGGCATAACAAATAACAATAGAAACCTTATAAATTTGTCCATGATGTCTCCCACTCACTAAATTGGTGGGCTGTTTAGGCCCTCATTTCCAATATATTCTATGCTTTCAAACTACTTTCCTATCAATCGGATCCCAAAACTAGAAAAAAAATGGTAAATAGTCATTTTCTTCTCTGAATGTGTAGAGCGCTGATAAATTCGTCTCTAAAAGATGAAAATTCAAATTTTAGTCTCTGAAAGTGAAAAAAGTGCGACAAATACATCCATCTGTTAATGAACAGCCTACATGGCATATTCATGGACGAATTTGTCAGCACTTTACACATTCAGGGACGAAAATGACTATTTATCAAAAATATAAGTTAATGTTTATCTTCCCTTTTTTAATCGTTACAAAAATAAAATTACAATAAACACTTAAAAAATTATGAAAGTAAGCATAACTTAGAGCAAACATAATAATAAACATAATTAATAAACATAATTTATCTGTTGCTTTAAAATTTTTGTTGTAACAACATTAGGTAATAACAAAATCAAGTTGAGTGTTATTTTTTTGTAAGTATAAACTTAATGACTGTGCATTTTTGTTTGAGTCTCATATTTTGGGTAAGGTATTGTCACATTAGAAATTTCAAAGCAAACATATGAGATAGTACCTTATCCAAAATATGAGGATTAAAAAAATTAAAATGCACAATTATTAAGTTAATCCTTACAAAAAAAAATGAGATCCAACTTGATTTTTTTACTACCTAATGTTGTCATAGTAAAAATTTTAGAACAACATACAAATTATGCTTATTAATCAATATTATGCTTATTATTATGTTTATTTTAATTTATACTTGCTTTCCTATTTTTTAAGTGTTTATTGTAATGTTATGCTTGCAATGATTAAAAGAAGGATAAGATGATGATTAAATTATATTTTGGGGAGAGCATTGAAAAATTTGTCCCTAAATGTGTAAAGCGCTGACAAATTTGTCTCTGAATGTGTCATGTAGACTCTTTCATTAATGATAACAGACAGAAGTTAGGTTAACGGATGCATGAATTTGTCGCATTTTTTTCATTTTCAAGGACAAAAATTTGAATTTCCATATTTTGGAAACGAATTTGTCAACGCTTTACATATTTAGAGACGAAAATAATTATTTACTAAAGAAAAATCCAACAACAATTCAGGTAGAAGCATCATTCTGTTTCACTTTGGCATCAAATAATATTCTTCTCTTTTGGTTGTTCAAAGCATCCACTGATGCTAACCGGCGCATATGCTTTTTCCCAATTCCTACTGTTGTATTTGTTTTTTAAAAAAACAGTTGTTTGATTTGCAAAAAATTCCTTCATGTTCAAAACATCACTTTCTTGTTAGCCTTTTCCACAAAAGTAGTAACTATTACTCTTACACTGATAAACTTTCCTCAAAAGATGTTTTCATGTATTAAGACATGCGATGAGGAAATCTATTTTAACCCCCAAATTAATTACATAAAGTCTGGTCTCAAAGTGCTCTTCAAAAGACCAAACCCTCTAGCGAAGGGAAACATTACGCAAGCAAATAAACTAATCAAACTTTTTATCAGAAAGAGGGCAAGGCAAATAATAATTGATGATGCTGTTGTCACTAAGAATGTGAAATCTCACTCATACAATAAGAATAGCTATATAAAAGTCTGACACAGAACGGCTGAAAGCGAAATATGTAGTTACCTAATATATCTGCTCAAATTAATGGTAAAAATGTAAAATATTCAGAGCCACACGGCCCTAGCATATGACTCCCAGCTTTACTACACACCTGACTCCGCGCAAGCCTAACAAATTTACAATGGTTGGTGTGTGCTTTTTCTGGTTATCTTGTTCGGTAGAGTATTTATTGATTTTATTGATAATTAATTTTTGTCTGAAAATTTAATTGATCTATTTTAGGAAACTTTTGATAGAGTTTTTTATTCTTGAAAATCATGAATCGTGAAAATCATATTTATTGAGAATAAATAAAATTTTGGTTGATCATTGTAATTTTAAAATAAGTTTTTAAAGACTTAAAGAGTTAATCAATATTTTTACCACATTAAATAATTTATTAAGAGTAAGATAATATTTTTATTGCAGTAAAAAAAATTACTTGAGAAAATAAAATTTCCACCTTTCCTTGAAAATGTTTTTATGAAAGATTGATTAAAAAACATTTTTGAAAAACATTTTTTTATTTAAGTTTTTCAACATATAATTCTCTGGAAACAAAAAACTCCTCCTCTCTTACCAAATGCCTCCTTAGTAGAAGCTCTTCTCCAAACTCCATAATTACTTAAAGGCTAAGGACCTCTTTGGATATAAGATTCTCTAGAAGTACTTTCCGAAGAAGAAAGTAAAAAAAAAATGAAATGAATTTTTCCATAAGTTAAAATGAATTTTCTATTACCTAATTTATAGATGTCATTTCATCTTTTAAAGAAACTATATTGGTAAACTTCTAAAAATTAGCTAATGGAGAACTTATTTTTACTTATAGAAAAATTAATCTAATTTTTTCTTATTTTCTTCTTCTAGAAGTGACCCTAAGTACAATAATACTCATAATAACATCTTGTTTGGTTGAATGTTTATGAACTTAATTTTAAAAAGAAAAACTGTTAACAATTATTTATTTCAAAAGTAAATTCATAGTATATTTTTTTATTTTTCATTTTTGAGAAGCAAAAGAAATTTTATTATATAATCCATTGGATTAGTACAAGAAGTGCCTAAAAACCAAGCGAAAAAAAAAATCACAGATACAAATAATTGGTGATCTGTTATGATAGCAGCACGATCAAAACCCACACCGCACCCAAACTGCAATGCTCCCCAATTGAAGTGGTCTATGATTCACCAAACCGCATGACAGAATTATTTGTGCATCATGAACGGGTTGACCTTCATACAAATTCCACTTAACAGACTGCTATAACAATGTACTAGCTCCACGCAATTAACTGCCAGCAGATTGCACAATGGATAAGCTCGCATTGTGATATTGAGCATTTTTACTGCATAAAAGCTAATTAGCTTCATACTACAATTTAAAATGAATTTATCTCCAGAACTCATTAGGATTAACTTAGTCATAGAGGATGAAAATAGTTTGCACGAGGTCCTAAGCTTGAATAGCATTGTTGTTATTGTACACACAAAAAATAAAAATAAAAATCTCACCAATTCTATAGTTTCATTTTTTTTAACATAATTCTTTCATCAAAATGTTTCCAATAGTACAAGTCTAACATATTTGGTTATTTTATAAGATTCAATTCTTAATGTTGCATTATTAGTTTTTTTGAATTATAAAAATACCCTTAATTATGAAATATTTTTCTGATTTCAATAAATAGTAAATGAAGTACATTAATGTCTTATGTTATTTGAAAGTTTAATTTTGGTTATGTTTACAAGCTAGCTATTTCAGTTAGTTTCTACCTTTTTTTAATAGTTAAAAAACTCATTTAGATATTTAATAAATAAGTTTTTTTAAGTAGTTTCTCAATAGTTTTTAATATTTTTTAAAATGTTACTTGAAGTGACATTTTTTAAAAGACTAGCTTCTAACTTCTGACTTTTTATATGTTCTTTCATTTTTATTCTCAAAATATTTATTTATTTTTTGTTACCTTTTTTAAATAAATCATGTTTTTATTATTTTTCTATCATTTTATATTTTTTAATTACTTAAACAGTTAGTCTTACGGAACACTTCTAATTTTATAAGTTAGTTTTTCAACTTCAAGCTATCAGTTAACTTTTCAATTTTCGACTAACTTTCCAACTTTCAGCTAGTTTTAAAAAATAAAGCTCTTTGTCTTGTATGAAAAGTATTTTGAGAACCTTACTTTGACTATTTACATGCTAACAAAAATTAAAGCAATAAATATATTAATGATGAAAGCTAATTATTAAAGGAATTAAAACTAATAGTAATATTTGAAAAAAGAATAAAATAATCATTAATATTAGGGATAACTTTGGGGAAAAATATAATTTCAGAAGAATTTTAATGTTATTAACTAAATTAACTAATTTTTTAATTATAAAAAATTAATTAATTGGATATTATAAATAGATTTGGATAAAGTATTTCATGAAAAAATCATGGTTAAAAGTAACTAAACATAATTAAAAAAAACATGTGTAAAGGTCCAAAAGCCCAATATATATAAACATATCATTAGTTTTTTTTTCTTTTAAGTTAGGGAAATGGAAAGTGTGAAGTTATATAATAAGCATATTGATTATGATAAAAATGGAAAAGATATACCAAGCATATGGAGATTTTAAAAAGGGGGAAATGTATGACTTTTACAAGCTATTTTGTACATTGGTCTTCAGATACATGGTAAAAATAATCAACCTTTCAAAAGTCTCACTCTCCTCCATAAAATTGTCAACCACGTATTAATATTTATTAAACAGCAATTAACAAAATAAATAATAATAAATGTGAAAGCTACTTTTCTTTTGGACTTCCACTTCCATTAAGCAAGTGAAAAATTAACACAAAACAATAGAAAAAAAAAAAGAAAAAAAATAATGAAATGAAAGCCATCATACTGCTGTGTGTATGTATTTCTAGATGAATCGGCCAACCCATCCAATCCTTCCCAAAAATGAAGTTATTTCTGGAAACTGTACGTATTTGTATTTTGTACTCTCAGGAATTAAAGATTTCAAAACCAAATATCCAGCCAGTGGTGATCCAATCAGACCATGATATAAAAAATAGTGGGTTGATTTTGTTATCCCATAGTTCTCCTGCTGCTTCAATTCAAAGAACTCCTAATAACAAAAACCATATTTGCTATTACCCCTTTTGAAATTGAGCGAGCAGTGAGTGAGGTATCACTCTTTTCAATTTTCAAACCACTGTTGGATGGAGAATTTTGATCACCACTGTAATAAATCCTAAGGGTGGCAAAAAAGAAGACACGTGAGGGGAAAATTGGAAAGCTGTTTGTCATATGTGGAACCAAAGGAGGGTGTGCAAGGGCATATGCTTTGGAAGATGCTATATTAGGAACCTCCATTTCACTCTTTATCGCTTTAATTTATGTTCCCTTTAACAAAAAGTCACCCCCCAACACCACACAAGGTACTTAAGTCATCTTACTCCTTTATTGCCATTATGACAAACAAGAAACAAAATCCCTATAACACCCAACCCTAGCTACAACTTCAAACCCTCTCTGAATTGCACCACCCCCATCATCCCAAACATGTAACACCCCTTTTGAAACTTTTTCTCATGAGCCACCCCCCCTTTGCCCCATGCCACCACTTCCTTAACCAATTTGGCATGTGGGGGTGGTGAAACATGTTGTGGATATATGGTGTGTTTGGTGTGGCTATAATGGTATCTTCCTTATCTTTCCTTGCTCCTTTTCTTTCAGGCTAAGCTAAAACGCTCCTTCTTGAGGGCGGTTTCTCTTGGAAAGGGCAACTTCAATCCTTTGGCATTTTTCAACTCCTCCATCTCACTTCACACACTGTGATTTGGGTTCCTGAGGGACATCTCAGAATGGCAACACCCCTTTTTATGTGTACCGTACTCTCTTCTAGTTCTTTTTCTTGTAGGCGAAATTTAGATGCAGTGTCTTAGATGTTGGTGTTGCTTTTTAATCAAAATTAGAGTTTTATCTTGGTAGTACCAGATTATCAAGGTAAAACTCTGATTTTGATAAGAAAATGGCACCAAAAATACTTAAAGAACTGTATGCAAGTTTTGTTGTTGTTTTTTTTTTGTAATCCTTGTTTGTGATGTGATGATTTCAACTGCAAACTATGCCTATCAGTATGATCATGGTTACTATAGACTATATGTTATCTAATAAATGTACATTTGAATAGGCCTTTGGCCAAAATGTAATGTATTATGTTGTCGTTAATATGAGTATGGTTAAATCTGACTCTAGTCATGTTATTTTGCTAGTGTATTTGCATCTTACATCATTATTCATTTACTCTATATTTTTGCTGATAAAAATAAGAAAATCATTTTCTCTATATAGCACGAGACTTGTTTTATTTTTTTATTTTTATCTTTTTGATAAATTAACTACATATAATCTGATTTTATTAGACACACACATTTATATATATATATATATATATATGGCAAAATCTACTGCCATATATGTGCAAATCAAATGGAGCATATAAAGAAAGCCCCCACTATGTAGTGTTGTAAACGTGCTCTGCAACACACCTTAGCAAACAAGGAGCATATATTATCCATTCGTACGGAGAGATAGATTATTAGTGTTTTAGTGCTTCATGTTTTCTAACTTCATCTTCCCTTTGTAAGGTTGGACCATCTGTTTGTCCTTTTCTTTTTCCTATTTTTTTCTCTTTCCTCTTCAATAATTAATATATCTTCAAAAAATACTATCATGTGAGTTTCAATGTTCGTTAGTATGCGGACATGCTAGCTGATGATACTCAATTCACACGTCAGTGATATCAACGACGTTTAATTACAAAATTCTACACTAGCTATTGGTTGGAACTGATTTAGAACACGAATCATGTAGTTATTAGTCAATTACATGAGAAAGCGGGTCCCAAAGTAATTTCAGCGTCTTTGCAGTTACGTCCAAATTTGGATCTAGTCGTAGTTTCATTCAGTTAAAGTCGTAATTAACTATATATGATGCTTTCTCAGCAATTTTGCATGTCTACTACTCAGTTTGTCTAGTTATTAGACAGTTTAATTTCCAAAAAACTAGCCTGACTGCGTTTCAAAATGTATTATTGGTGCAAAATTAAGCAGTACTAGGCAGAAATCACCTGGGATTTTTTATATGAACGGAAATCAGAATGTGTTGTGGGTGTGCCTATATACATTAAATTAAGTAAAATAAATTTTGATCTAATTAGTTTTAAATTACATTACTGAGATGTGTGTACAAAGTTAGTTTCAATCATAAATTCTCCCTTAGAATGTAAGGTATGGTGGGAGGAATTGATTCTAATGTGTGGCCAATTAGACACTAAAATCAATAATAAGTTGTTGATCTTAATAAATTGGAATGAATCTTCTTAAGTAAGGTTTGGTTCTAGTCTTGTAAATGAAAAAATGTAATTAGAAAGAACGAACTTCAATAAAAGTAATATTGATCAAATAATAAATAAAAAAAATGACACTAAATCAATTGAAAGGAAAACATATAATCTTTGAAAGCATATTAAGTGACATGAGCAAGACATAACTTTGACTTTGACAATCATAATATAGATGAGGTGATAAGATGAACATTGTGAATTCTTCTCATTTCTTACATGTGACACTCTCACAAATCACAACATATGTATAATATGTAGACGATTGCTAACCTCCACACCTTAACGTGAAAGTAATTAACAACCTCCACATTTTGTTGTAGATGAAAAAACCAAAATTTTACATTATATAAAAATAATCAAATTTTCTTTATAAGTAAAAATTGAAAATGATATCAAAAACTTTATAACACTTACATACCATGTTCAACCAACTAAATTATGTCTCTTCGGTTATAAAGTAATAAAGTTTTGATTGTATCTTTGTCACTTTAATTATAAAATTTAATAAAAAGAGAGAGAATAGTTGAATTTAATTATGTGTTGGTTCAAGAACTAATATACTTAAATGTATAACTTTAACCACATGTTTGGATAGGTGTCAGATTAGTGTGATCAACATCCTTATGAAGCAAATATTTCTATGCATGCTTGTGCCTGATATGTATGTCTCCCCCTAAAATCATGTCAAGTTGACTTATTTATGTGGAAACAAGAATTCGTCGATTCTAAAAATTAAAATAGAGAAAAAGAATATATATATATATATATATGTATGTATGTATATATATTTAATTATGTGTTGGTTCAAGAACTAATATACTTAAATGTATAACTTTAACAACATGTCTGGATTGGTGTCAGGTTAGTGTGATCCACATCTTTATGAAACAAATATTTCTTTGCATGTTTCGGAGTGTGCCTGTTATGCACGTCTCCCCCTAAAATCATGTCAAGTAGACTCATTTATGTGGAAACAAGAATTTGTCGATTCTAAAAATTAAAATAGAGAGAAAGAATATATATATATATATATATATATATATATATATTACATAGTTGTAATCAAACACATACTTTAACAATTCCATGTTAACTTGGTATCAGTGGGGAAGCCAAAAGTTTTATTGAGAGGTGGCGAACATAAAAAAAATTATATCATAATAAAAGTACTCTGAAGACAATACAAATCTAATATACAAAAAGATGCAAACCGCAAATCACAAACAGACAAATTGCAAACAGAGTGTGTTGATGAAAAAGCTGACAAAGTCTAGTGAATCTTAATAAAATAATTTATAATTTAAAATCAAACTCAAAGTAATAATATGGATATAAGAGATAAAGAAGACAGAATCAGTTTTAGCGTGGAAAACCTAATTGGATAAAAAATCACGACATCCAAATTGGATAATCAATCCAATGAATAACTCCACTATGATAACAAATAAGTACCTTTAAATTCTGATGGAGAGTTAAGAATCAGACTCAAACACTTCTATATGATCTTATAACAATTCTCTCAATCATGTAAACATAAATTCTCTAAAGCTCTAATATTATTTGGAATGGAATGTATACTATCAACACAAAAATATGTTTCTATTTATACTAATTTAAACATATGATTTTAACCAAGTTTTAAATGCAATCCTAAAAATATTTTATCATGCAACACAATCTTAAAGATATTTTATATGATGCAATACAATCTTAAAAATATTTTATCTTATTATGCAATGTAATCTTAAATATTTCTATTATATTATGTAATGCAATCTCAAAATATTTTCTCCTATTTTTTAATGTAATATTAAAAATATTATATCTTATTATATTATGCAATATAACTTTTTTTATTATAAATTATTTTTTTAATTTTTAATATATATATATATATATATAATAAAATTTATATTAATAAAATTTTAGGGGGGGTGGTGGCCCACCCTAGCTCCCCTATCTCCGTCTCTCTGCTTGACATACTTCAAGTGAATTTTGATGTTAAATGTGACTGAAAAACATAAATCCAAACATGCTATAATTAAACATGCGTTTAATAATTTAAGATCAATAATACAAACACACACATGCATTGGTGTTTATCGCTAATTGGCTACTTCTTCAACTCAAAGCCATGTTGTGGCGCAAGATCTTCCAATTGTAGTGTTGGAACTAATATAAGATGAGAAGGCCCCTCCACAAGTTTCTGTTTATTATGTGGAACCTATATATATAACCTATTGAGACATTACATTTCTAAGAGGCCCTCAAGACTCGTCTTGTGGAACCTATATAACCTAGATCTTCCTATATTGCATTATTATGCATAATGTAATCTAGGATGATATTTTTACATTTTACATTTTTACAGTACAAATATTCTTATATTTATATAAGAGTGTCATGAGTCGAAGGCAGTGGATATGCAAATTGATGGAGTTGGCCTTAGACAACGAGCAAGTAAAAACCATACTGCAGCCATCTGTGGTTTGGTTCCCTTTTAATGTGAGATATAACTTGAAGATTATAAGACTTGGAGACATGTTTTGGAAGAAATGAGTTTTGATGAAGGCCTCACACTTGTTGTCAAGAAGTATTGCGTCAAGCTTTTCAGTTTGGGCTTATATATGTTTGTTGTACATGTATCATATCAGTCTTTATTTTATTTCCTTTTATCTTATTTATTCTAATGAGAGTTTTAGATCCTTGAGTTATTTGAGAGTAGGAGTTAAAACTGTTAAAAAGAAAAAGTACAGGACCAAAATGTTAATTAAAACAATTTGTTTAGTGATTAAAAGCAAAAAATTTAAAAAGTTTAGAAATAAAAAATATTAAATCCTTTTATATTTAGTCTTCGCAATGATTTATTTAATATTTATTTAAAAATTAGTTGAAAAATAAAATCTCAACATGATATTTTTAATAAGATAAAATATACTTTTAGTCCATCATTTTATCTTAATTTCTGTTATTAGTCCCTTATATTTTTTACTTTTATTGATCCTTAAATTGTTCTATTTTCTTTTCGTACATGCTAATTTCAATTTAAGTTTATGGTGACTTTTAACTGCTACAAAATTTTGGGAATCTAAATGTTTATTTTTGTAAAATTTCTAGTGGTTTCAGGAAATTTGATGTTCAGGATTTTTTTAAACTTAAATAGAAAATTTGATGTTCAAGATTATTTTAAACTTAAATAGAAAATTTTCAAGCGCGATTCTCCTGATTACATTGTCACTTAACAGCTGAAATTAATGTGAGAAATAAAAAACAAAATGAAATAACTTATGAGAGACTAAAAATGGTTTTTTTTGGGATAAAATATGTTTTTCATCCCTATAAATATTGAAAAGTTTGAATTTGTCCCTGCAAAATTTTCAGTATGTTTTTCTTCCTCGTAAAATTAAAATGTGTTATTTTTCGATCTGAAGCCAGGCTTGAACGAATTTGAATCTACAAGGTATTTTTTTTATTTATATTTTAAAATGTAATTTCTAGGGATTAAAAACCATCACAAATTATATTTTTTTTAAAAATTAAATCACAATTTGTGGCTGTTAAATATTGCCACAACTTGTGGGATTTTTTTTTTTGGCTTGTCTCCCAAACTCATAACAACCACCACTAAACACTACCCTAACGCCACCACCATCAAAACCGCTCCCAAACACCACCATAAAAACCATCAAACTACCAAACATCATGCCCATTCCTCTCCCCCTCATATTTATGATCCTGGCACTATTGCGCGTCTCAACCATATGCGATCCCAACACCATCATGTGCATTGTGCTGATTGGTGCAAGTAGTGGCACGCGATGGAGGAGGTGATGTAGGTGGCGACGAGATGCGGGGAGATGAGTAGGGTAGTGATGGTGTGTTGGTGGACAATTAAATTTGGATTGATTTAAGCCTAATTTTACGATAATATTAATACGAAAAACATATCAAAAAATTTATAAAGGCGAATTTCAAACTTTTCAATATTTATAGAAACAGGATAAAAAAAATATTTTTGCCTATTGTGATGATATTTGATGATGTAATATGCCAATATCATTAATCACCAAAGTGTAACTTCTTAGTGGTGCATTGACCAAACAAACAAAATATTCCATAACCAGTTAACAAAAATAAAAATTATAATGAGTAAATTATGGAAAAGAATAATCAAATTCATTCATAAAAAATGTGAAATAAATTGGTTATTAAAGATAAAAAATATTAATTTTTTATATACATTTATAAACTAAATTTAAAATTTTAATCTTCACTAGTGAGAGACAAATTTTACTATTTATCTTTGTAAAAAATAAAAACATAAAAAATATATAATAAAGAGGGGAAAATTTAATCATGTAATTATCCCCACACATGATCCGTATCTCCTTTTCTAAGAGTAACTTTAGAATAAAATCTTAAGTTCAAGATTTGATCTTTATTAGATCTCTCAATAAAAAAAGTAAGGAGATCTTCATTATAGAGAAGATTCTCGTAAAAGAATCCTTAAAATACACATTGTTCAAAAAAAATTTCTCTCTTTTTCTTATTAAAATATTAAAATGAAATCTATTATTAAAAAAATAAAATAAAAAGAGTCTTAATAAATCTTCAACTCTAAGACTATCAAATATATTAAAAATAGTCTAAGATTTTAATTTAAAATCAAAGATGCTGTAATATTTGAGCTGGTTAGTTACTTACTAGGAGTGAGTGAGTGAGTGAAACTCGTCGTGGACCCCTCTCGTCTCCAACCTCTCCCCCATTTCCATTCCCCCTTCTCTTCTCAATCAACAACATCACTTCAAAACCCTACTTCTCTCTCCGATTCCCATGTCCCCTTCCTCCTAATCCCCCTCCCCCGATTTCAATTCTCACCCCCCTATGGAATCCACCGCCACCACCGTTTCCCCCGATTCCGAAAACGAGATCACCAACAAGCGAGTGAACGGCTACGTCGTTTACACTCGCCGCAAGCGCACCCTCCATTCCGGTAATGACGCCGCCAAGAGGCTCAGAACAGCTGAAATCAAAGTCGAAGCTCGCGACGACGACGACGACGTCGTTTTCAAGCGCCCCAAGCTCGAGTCTGAACCAACGGAGGAGGAATTGAAAACGACGTCGTCGTCGAAGAAGATCATTGTCGTCCACAAGAAACCCGTCACCGTCAAGGAGCTCTTCCAGACCGGCTTGCTCGATGGGGTACCGGTCGTTTACGTCGGTTGCAAAAAGGTTCCTGCATTTTTATTTTTTCTCTTCATAATCATAATAATAATAATGTACTCGTAGTAGGTTGTGGCGTGCTACGTGTCCGAACCTTAACTAATCTCAATTTTAGATTAATTTTAGTGACACATGGTTCGGGTTCGGGCACACTCTAAAATTAGCCCAGTACATTTTCTTAAACAAAAAAATCTAATCTGGTTCGGGCACGTCAAGGACATTTTCTAAAATAAAAATTTAATCTTAACCTTATTTTAGAAAATGCATGTGCTTACTTGGTTGGTTAATGACTGTATTTGTTGACTGAAAAATTGCCTGGCCCGTTGGGGGAGTGCGTTGATAAAGGTTAATATTATCAATGCAATTAAAATTTGAGAAATCATTTTGTAAGTTAGAGAGAAATAGGAAAAGTAATGAAATAAGATGAATGATAAAGAGAGATGAGATAAATTATAAGTTGTGTTGTAATCTTATTTATAAGAAGAACAAATAATCCCCATATGTTTATAATAACTAAAAGTTGTGCTTAGCTGCTTACTATATCTATAGAAATTTTTTATTGTTTGGTTGATAATGTCAAGTTTTTTTTTTTTTTGTTTTTTTTTTTTTTTGTTTTTAATACGGTGGGTACTATCACCTAGTTGAATGATATTGTAAAAAGTTGTAGATTGATATTACATCGAAATTAAGCTCTTATTAATAACCCTTTACAAACAGGCTTGACTCAATGTAACCTTATTTCAAAATTATTATCTTATTTTTTGTTTTTTGCCTGGTGGGTGGGTCACTAGTTGTCTATTTTGAAGTGTGGCTTTCGTGAATAAATATAGTGCCACTGAGTTTAATTCTGGTATGGTGCGTTGGGATTGTAGGATTCAACTACGGAATTGCGAGGTGAAATTAAAGATGGGGGGATCTTGTGCTCATGCAGTCTGTGCAATGGACGCAGGGTGAGTTATCATTGTCATTTTGTTTTTGGGTCATGCTGTCATGGGTACCCACTACACTACCCGGTGGTTCCTTTGGTTCGAGACTACCCTCCCATTTGTTATTGTTCCTTTTGCCCTTGTAGGTTATTCCACCTTCCCAATTCGAGATTCATGCGTGCAACATATATAAGAGGGCAGCACAATATATTTGCCTTGAAAATGGGAAGAGCCTGCTTGAACTAATGAGAGCATGCAGGGCAGCTCCACTGCATACATTGGAGGCGACTATTCAAAATTTCATTAATTCTCCACCTGAGGAGAAATATTTTACTTGCAAAAATTGCAGAGGTGAGAGCTTTGCTTTTGTTATGCTTGTTGTTCAGTTATCACTCTGATCTAGTGTTTTTTTTTTTTTTTTTTTTTTTGTTGGATACTTATTGGTACTATTATTAATCGCATAGGGTGTTTCCCTTCTTCCAATGTGGAAAGAGTGGGGCTTTTATGTCTATCTTGCGTGGAATCAAGGAAATCTGAAAAAAGTTCTATTCATGCTGTTGGCAAAAGAATTAGGTATTCATTTCTTTGGCCTGCTGAGTTTGCTAGTTAGCTTGCTGTCTTTGCTGAGATTTTGAAAAACTATGCCCTATGATTATTTGTATACTTATGTTGTAAAGTTAGTAATAATCTGCGGCTCACTAGAACAATGGCTTTTGAAGGATAGAAGTTAGTGTTTATTGAAAGTTGAAATGTCACATAGGATCTTGATCCTTGATATTTGTTTTAAGAGTAGTAAACGAAAAATTTGACAAGTTACAAATTCAAGAATCAGGTGATTGCAGCTCAAGGGTGAAAAACACTTGTCTTTAAAGAAAAAGTTATTGGAGGAAGGTAATTGAGAATCACCATGTCTGAGAAGGATAGAATGGTTGGCAAAGTAGTCTTCGGTGAATCAAGAAGTTTTGGACCTAGATAAGAAATCTTGGTGGTGGAAGGAAAGCGATCAAGAAATGATAAGAAACAAGAGGGAATGTTTTAAAGCTTTACACAAATGCAAAAGTTAAAAATTGGGCAAGCTATTGGAAGTTTAAAAATGAAACAAGCAAAGTTGTGAATGAGACTGATCCAAAGCTTTTGAGGAGTTTTACCAAGATCTTGAAACATAGAATGAAAAACGCAAGATATATAAGCTTACCAAAAATAGGGAAAGGAAATCAAGAGATTTGAACCAAGATGTATTAAAGATGAAGAAGGAAAACTTTTGGTTATAGATCAAGATATCAAAGAGAAATGGGAGAACTATTTTTATAAGTTTTTCATTAGTGTAAGAATCGATCATTAATATGAAGGGATTAAAAATCCGAGTGGATAAATAGAGTTTTATTTACTACTATAGAATCTGAGTCAGAGACGATAAAGAAGCCCTTAAGAGTGTGGTTAATGGGCTGATAAAAAAAAAAAAGAGTGTGGTTAATGGTAAAGTTGTTGGTCGTGGTGATATTCTTATTGAAGTTTGGAAATGTGAAGAATGACAAGGTCTTAGTTGGCTTACTAATTAATTTAAAGAGATTTTGAGATCTAAGAAAATGTCATATGAGTAAAGAAGTAACATTTTGGTTCCTGTATATAAGAACAAAGAAGATATTCAAAATTGTATAAATTACAGAGGGATAAAACCTATGAGTCTCACTATGAAATCATGGGAAAAAGTGATTGAGCATACATTAAGAGAAGCTTGGATTTTATGGAATTAATTTGGATTCATGCCAGAAAGATCTACTATCTTTTATGGGGGTTGATGGTACTGAAATAAAAAATAAAAAGAGGCATATATATGATCTTTATTGATCTGCAAAGAATATATGATTGATTGCTAAGAGAAGTGTTGTAGAAAGCTTTGGAAAAGAAAAGTGTCTGTCTGTCTTATATCTAGGCTATACAAGATATGTACGGGGAGATGATTGCTAGTTTGAGAACTTCTAGGGCCCTTGATCAGCAACATAATGATGCCTTGGTAGCCCGGTTCGATGCCTCCGAAGTGAGAGATGCAGTTTGGAGTTGTGGCAGCAACAAGAGCCCTGGCCCGGATGGTTTAAATTTCAAATTTATCAAGGAATTCTGGGACGTGATAAAGCCTGATTTACTCCGCTTCTTGGATGAGTTCTATGTTGACGGAATCTTCCCAAAGGGTGGGAATGCTTCCTTTTTAGCTTTGATTTCTAAGGTTCAAGATCCCCAAAGCCTATCCGAATTCAGACCTATCTCCTTAATTGGATGCATGTATAAAATAGTTTCTAAGGTGCTGGCTACAAGACTGAAGAAGGTGATGCCATTCATCATTGACGATCGCCAATCTGCCTTCATAGAAGGACGGCAATTAATACATAGTGTGATGATGGCAAATGAGGTAGTGGAGGAGGCAAAGAGGTATAATAAGAGCTGTTTGATCTTTAAAGTGGATTACGAAAAGGCTTATGACTCGGTAAGTTGGAAGTTTCTTACATACATGATGAGGAGGATGAGATTCTGCCCGAGATGGATTTCATGGATTGAAGGATGTCTAAAATCTGCCTCTATTTCTATTTTGGTGAATGGAAGCCCAACTGCTGAGTTCTGCCCTCAAAGAGGCCTCAGACAAGGGGACCCCCTTGCCCCTTTCCTGTTTAATATAGTAGCGGAAGGTTTAACTGGGTTAATGAGAGAAGCCCAAGTAAGAATCTGTATGATAGCTTCAAGGTGGGGAGGAACAATGTAGAAATCAGCATCCTTCAGTATGCCGATGGTACAATTTTCTTTAGTTCTGCGTCGATGAAAAATGTTATAGCTATCAAGGTGATGTTGAGGTGTTTTGAGATGGTGTTGGGTTTGAGAATAAACTGTCATAAGTGCAGTTTTGGTGCGTTTGGGAGAACTGAGCAATGGATAATATCAGCTGCCACCTTCTTACGATACAGGGTGTTGACTGTACCTTTTCCCTATCTGGGTGTCCCAATTGGGGCAAACCCAAGGCATTGTGAGATTTGGGATCCAATAGTGAGAAAATATGAGAGAAAACTTTCTAAATGAAAACAAAAATACTTGTCTTTCGAGGGAAGGGTGACCCTGATAAAATCCGTCCTTAAATCGATCCCCATCTTTTTCTTTTCTTTTTTCAGAGTGCCGAAGAAAGTTGTGATTAAACTGGAGAGGATACAAAGGAGGTTCTGTTTTTTTTTTTTTTTTTTTTTTTTTTTGGGGGGGGGGGGGGGTGTAATGGTGAACAGAAGAAGATACCTTGGTGAAGTGGGACTCAGTTTCTTTATTGAAGGAGAACGGTGGGTTGGGTGTAAAGGACTTAGTGAGTTTTAATCTAGCTCTGCTTGGAAAATGGAGATGGAACTTTTTCCATAATCCTAATGAATTGTGGGCACAATTATTGGAATCAAAATATGGAGGTTGGAGGAATCTGGACGTGACAAGGAGATCGGCTAGAGAATCCCTTTGGTGGAAAGACCTATGTCTTGTATGTAATCAGCTTGTCGGGGATGGATGGTTCCATAGAGGTTTTAGGTGGCAGGTTGGATGTGGATCCAAAGTCCTTTTTTGGGAAGACGGGTGGATGGAGGATAGAGTACCTTTGAAAGTCAAATACCCTAGATTATTCCAAAACTCAAAACAGCAACAGCAATACATTCAAGAATTGGGATCTTTAGTTCAGAGCGGATGGGAATGGCAGCTTCGATGGAGGAGACTATTCATGGAAGGTGAAGTTGAGATGATGGCCAAATTTATGGAGGACATTCAGAGTTTGGTGGTACAGGTTCACCAACCAGATTTCTGGTTATGGTCGGGAGTACCAAATGGGACGTATTCAGTGGCAAGTGCTTATAGACTACTCCATAAGGAAGACACAAGACAGCACCAAGATGAGTTGTTCAAGGTTTTATGGAAGATAAAAATCCCTTCTAAAGCCACATGCTTCACTTGGAGGTTATGGAAGGATAGATTACCTACGAAGCGGAATTTGAGAAGGAGAAACATCGAAATCATTGATGCTTCATGTCCTTTTTGTAGAAGCCACGAGGAGGACGCATCTCACCTTTTTTTCACCTGCCCTAGCATCTTGCCGATATGGTGGGAGTCAAGATCATGGGTCAACATTGTAGGGGTGTACTCGGATGTTCCAAAAGAACACTTTCGCCAACATTCCTTCTGCCATTTAAAAGGAAATAGGTTACTCAGGTGGCAGATTTGGTGGATCGCCCTGACTTGGAGTTCTTGGCACCATAGGAATCGAATCGTCTTCCACAACAAAGTTTTCAATGGCCAGAAGCTGCTGGAGGATACCCTTTTTTCTGCTGGTCCTGGCTTAAAAATTTGGAGATTGGTTTTGATTTTCCTTTTCATTATTGGTCTAGTAACCTGAAGGAATGTTTTGGTTTTCAGAGGAGGGTTTAGGTTGGTTTTTATTTCTTTATTTCTTTTGCTCACCTAGTCTTAAGTATGAATTAGTTGGCGTGGGGGGCTTTGTCCATCCTCGCTATGGTATTCTAATTCAGTTCTATGTATTAGGCTGCCGTAGCTATGGTTTTTGCTAGCATGGACTCGTTTTTTGTTTTTATACTTGTATCTTTTGCCCTATATTAATATTATTCTTTATCTTTGCCGATCAAAAAAAAAAAAAATTGAACTTAGTTGGCTTTTTTCATGCTTTTCATGCTCCAAGCCACCTAGGTTCTACTTCTGTTCATGCTAGGATGTAAGTTTTTCAGTACTCCTTGTACTGTATCTTTGCTTATTTATATAAATATAATTATCTTTGCTGATCAAAAAAAAAAATGATTGTGTATATATAGGGAGATATTAGTATGACACCTGCTGAGGAAAAGATGACAAAAATATTGGTTTAGGTGATTTAGATACAAGAAAAAGGTCTGGAAGCATTGATGAGGAGAGTAGATTACATGGTTTTTAGTCTTATGAAAAGAAGTAAAGGGAGACCAGGAAGAACATTTGAGGAAATTATTAAAAGGGATCCAATGGTGAATAATATTTCTGAGAATTTAGATTTTAATCAAACTCAACGACGTTGTGTTGTCCATGTAGCTAATCTCACCTAGTAGGATAAGGTTATTGTTGTAGTTATGAATGCTCATATTACATTTTGCTTACAAATACAGCTGCTGTCTATCTGATATAGTCATTATAGGAATTATAAAAGAAAATGCAACAGGTAACTTTTACAACAGAATAATAAAGAAAAGAGAAAGCTCTTAATTTGGTCCTCCAATGTTAGATGTGTCACGACAGTACTCCAAAGTTATGATTACAAAATACTAAATTGTTCCCCAAAGATTTAAATCATCACTAATCCTCCAAAGATTTAATTTGACATTGAATTGGTTGCTCAAAAATATAAACTATACACTGTATCTGTCTTTATGGAGAATTAAAGTGATTGATCCACAGATCTTATAAAATTTTAATATAAAGAAAACAATATCTTAAGCTTAAGGCAATGCAATAACATAAATTGCATGAACAAAATAAGATCTGATAATCTGACTAGATATATTTTTCTTCTAGTTTAAAATGAAAGCAAAATAGGTGCAAAATGTTGAAACCATGTGTATGGTGCTATGAAAAGATTTTGTGCCCTTTCCGCTCTGACATTCTTTTCTTTCATCATTGCATTACATTATTTCAGGTCCCCTCGGCCAGTATTATTCTCCCGTTCATGTTCATGTTGTACTTCTGAATCTGAACTATGTATCACTCCTCAAACTAAGAAACAGTGGAGGAATAGAACAAAGTTGGTATTTGTATCTATTTCATTTATACTGTATATGATGCAAATTTGAAAAGTTTTTGCATAACTATTTTGCACGAACTAATAAACTGTGTGGTTAAATAGTTTTGAACTTGATGGATTTCATAAAAGAAATTTCTGATTATTTGGCCATCTGCTTTCTTGTCGCTATTTATATATTTTTTAACTTCTATGCTCTTGAACAAATTATTAAGTTCATCAAAACTGGTTAGCAGCTCAAATTCTTCCAAGAGTGTTTTGGTGCCTATTCTATTTCACAAGAAAAGCTTGTTCAACATGGAGACAGTTTTTTTATTTTTATATCATTCTCGATATTATTAGGATAACAAGATTATAAGTTAAATTGATTATAACCAAGTATCCCTCTCTCCCTTTTATTGTAATCACTTGTTATTACTAGGTCATCAAAACTGTCGGTAAAATTGAAGATTGCACCAATTACTTCAAAGTGTTTATCTCCACAAAATAAAAGTCAGTGGAGGATCTCTAAAAGGTTAGTTCCTTTCTGCCCCTTGTCTTGTGTGTGTGTATATCTGCCTGTAATTCTTTATGTATATCTGCTTTAGTGATGATATTAATTATTTTTCACCCAATATATTCTTCTTTAGGTATCAACGATTACATAAATTAATTTTTGAAGAGGACGGATTGCCTAATGGAGCTGAAGTAGCTTATTATGCACGTGGACAGGTAGGTCATGTGTGAATTTCACGTACATATAATTATGTGTCGGTTACCCTGTTAATTGTTTCATTCTGGTTGGCAGAAATTGCTTGAGGGTATCAAAACATGTTCTGGAATTGTCTGTCGATGCTGCAACACTGAGGTATTTTTTCTTAGTTTTGTCTCATTTGTTTGTGAACAGACCTCAGGAATTTCTAAGTTATATAGATAATGTTTTCAAATTTCATTTGTTAAATGTTATGCAGATCAGCCCCTCACAGTTTGAGGTCCATGCAGGCTGGGCTTCTCGCAGGAAACCGTGAGTTTTCTTCTTGTCAAGTTTTTTTTTTTTTTTTTGGGGGGGGGGGGTGATGTGGATTGTGGTTGTGTGGAATGAATATTCGGAAGCTTTTTGAATTGCTTGTACCTATGAATTTTCATGGCAGTATAATGTTTTTTGGCAGTTATGCATACATCTACACGTCAAATGGGGTGTCACTCCATGAGTTAGCGATATTTCTCTCAAAAGATCACAAATGCACGACAAAGCAGAATGATTATGTATGTGTTGTTTGTTGGGATGGTGGAAACCTGTTGCTTTGTGATGGATGTCCTAGGGCATTTCATAAAGGTCAGATTTAAATGA
>PYAF01001620.1:180221-194162 GCA_007407185.1 Glycine tomentella | reverse complement strand
ATCCCTTGCCATTGTGGCAAGAAGTTCTATATCACCTACACTGAAGACAAGATATCTGAGATGCAGGAGTTTTGATACAACTGTATTCCCTAGGGTGCTAAAATAAGAAACAGCTCCTTTACAGATTTTTCAGCGACCTTGTCTATGAAATATACAAAGTGAGAGTGTATACACCCTTGTATTTTAGTGGTACAGAATCACAGTACTTGAAGAAGGAGCAAGAGAAAAATGCTTGTTTATATATTCTTTGCTTTCTTTAATACTTCTTTACCTCCTATGCTAAATACCTTCTTAATATTTTGAAATGCTTACAAGTTAGCATAATCTCATTTGTCTAATAAAATTGATGGATGGGATTATTTTACCCAGTAGAATTTGTACTTTGGCCATGGTTTTAGACCTTTTGATTATGAACTTCTATAATACTAAGACATTGCTTTCTACAGTTATTAAGTTATTAAACTAAAATAATAGAACTAGATGAAGTTTATATTTTCATACTGCCTAAATTTTGTTTCACGATTTACTGAATTGGAAGCAGCAGTTATGAAGAATATTATTATTATCTTTGATAATTGCTTTCTACAGTTATTAAGTTATTAAAAAATAATAGAACTAGATGAAGTTTTTATTTTCATACTGCCTAAGTTTTGTTTCACGATTTACTGAATTGGAAGCAGCAGTTATGAAGAATATTATTATTATCTTTGATAAATTACAGCATAGTCATCTTGTAAGTGGATTTATATGTTCCTATGTTTGGAAATGTACAGAATGTGCATCTGTATCAAGTATTCCTCGGGGTGAGTGGTACTGTCAAATTTGTCAACACACATTCCTCAGAGAAAGGCCTGTGTTATACAATGCCGATGCTGTGGCAGCTGGAAGGGTAGAAGGTGTCGATCCTATTGAGCAGATTGCCAAGAGATGCATTCGCATAGTAAAAGACATAGGAGCTGAGATGGGTGGATGTGTTTTGTGCAGGTGATAATTGTATTGTATTGAATTAGAACATGAAGCCAATGTATGGACTTCACTTGGCTCTCATCTAAATACTTATTGAAATTAGAAAGAGTCATCATGCTTTTACTTAATAGATTCATGAATTTCCACCTTTATATACTTGAAAAAGAAAATTTTGTGCATGTAGGAGTTCTGACTTCAGCAGATCAGGATTTGGTCCTCGCACAATTATAATTTGTGATCAGGTATGCATTATAATATATTTTTTATTTTTCGGCAACATAGATAGCCCTGGTAACATGCAAAGTCATGTTCTCTTTTTTGAAGTGTAGTATGATCAACATCGATTTATGCCATGTTCTTGATGATGCTAGTATCTAATTCAAGGGATTGATCTGACTATACTGAATTAACATCATGTTGTTTTTCATAAACCCCCTTACCCCCCTACTTGTTTGTTGTAGTGTGAAAAGGAATATCATGTGGGCTGCTTGAGGGATCATAAGATGGCATATTTGAAGGTACTCACCATATTGCTGTCTTTATATATGGATACTGTTAGAATGTATTTAATGTAGTTAGTTGGTAGTTGTTAGAAAGTAGTTGGTTTGTTTTTATTTCTTGTATAGAGGGCCCATATGTATAATATATAAGTGTATTCTTTGTGTGCTCAATGAATATACACAAAATTCATAAATCATATTCCTTCTTTTTCTTCTAACTTGGTATCAGAGCTTTCTGGTTCTTGGTCCTTGCCATAGTCCGCCGCTGTCAGCCGCCGTCAGCAGTTGCCAGAAAATTTTTCCGGTGACTTTTCCTGCCGTGACCCACTGGATCTGGATCGTCTCTTCCCGGTGATCTCGTCTATCCAAGTGCCATCCTGTTCTGGCCAGCCACGCTCCATCACGTGCGGCTTCTTCCTTCGGTCCTCTCTCTCACGCGTCGGCGCGTGACGTGCCGTCTGGCCATCGTTCACGGCCAAACTTTCCAGTCAGCGTCACCTCTTCCTTCAGGTCCCGGATCTGTCCTTGTTTTCGAGTGGGTCCATCGTTTGCAGCATCTTTCTTCACTTTTTTTACTCTGTTTGTTTTATCTTAATGGCGGAGTCGACTTCTCATGCCACAAAGGTTCTTCTAACGTCTAACGCAGCGCAGGGCATCATCTTCATTGCTGTTCCATTCATTACTGCTGCAAAACTCATTGGCTCCACTAATTACAAGAACTGGTCTACCTCTATTAAAATGTGGTTTGGTGGTCAGGGATATTCGGAGCATCTCACAACTAAAGCTGCCGATGTTCCCCAGGAAAGAAAGTCGGATTGGAATAAAATCGATAATCAGCTTTTGATTATTCTTTGGCATTCCATTGATATGACCATCCTTGATATCTTCTATTCTTTTGAGACCTGTTATGAAGTATGGGAGGAAGCGAAAAGCCTCTACATAAATGTCATTTAGCAACTTTATGTTATTGTTTCTCGAATGATGGAGTTGCGAAAATCTCTTGATCAGAAGATGGAGTCATATGTTGTTAGGAGTAGCTCCTTAATGAAGGGTTTTATGGCTATGTTACCTTATGCTGCAAATGCCAACGATTATAGGAAGCAAGTAGAGCGTCCCAATATTTTGACAGTGGTGACCCTAATATATCACAAACCTTCCAGTGCTTATTGAATCTGAAAGATGAGTCCGTCTCTACACCTCCTCTTGGTTCAGTAATCAATTCCACTGCCCTCATCTCGTGCAGTAATGAATCCCGTGGAAATGCTGGACGTAGTAGAGGCCGTGGTCCGAGGCCTTATTGTAACTATTGTCAGACGCTAGGCCATGTTGAAGAGCGTTGTTACACAAAGTATCCACAGTTAAAACCTTCTCCTGCTGCTCACATTGCTGACATTGCCTCATATTCCTCCTCCGGATTAGTCTCACTCTCTCAGGCAGAATATGAGGCCTTCCAAACTCTACTGAAGAAGGCCTCTCTTCAGACTTCCACTCCAGATACTGGTAATCATGTTGCTTGTCTCTCCCAATCATCACTTGGCCCTTGGACGCTTGACTCAGGTGCTACTGATCATCTCTGTGGTAATAAGGAACTTTTTACTTCACTTACTTATTCTGACAATTTACCATCCTTTATCCTTGCTGATGGCACTAAGGCTCCTGTTCGTGGTGTTGGGCAAGCCCGTCCAACTCCTTCCTTAACTTTGACCTCATTTTACTATATCCCTGGCATACCTTATAATTTGATATCTGTTAGCAAATTGATCCATTCCCTTTCTTGCACCATTACTTTCTCTAACCAATCTGTTTCTGTGCAGGATCCGGGTATGGGGACGACGATTGGAGTGGGTCGTGAGTCACACGACCTATATTATTTGATGGTGTCTCCTCGTTCCCCAGTTGCATGTTCCATTGTAGAGTCACTGGAACTCATTCACAGTCGTCTAGGTCACCCAAGTCTCTCCAAACTTCAATTGATGCCCCCGATTTTGTCTAATATTAAGTCCTTAGAGTGTTAGTCATGTCAGCAAGGAAAGCACACTCGCTCTTCTTTTGCTAATAGAGTCAACAAACGAGCCTTTGCTCCTTTTTCTATTGTTCATTCCAATATTTGGGGTCCAAGCCGAACTGTATCTGTTTTGGGATTTCAATATTTTGTTACCTTTATTGATGATTTTTCTCGTTGTACTTGGGTTTATTTAATGAAAAGCCGTTCTGAATTGTTTTCTTTTTATCAGAGATTTTGTGCTGAAATACAAACCCAATTTGGTACTCCTATACGTATTCTACGCAGTGATAATGCTAAGGAGTATGTTTCCTCTTTTTTCTCTAAGTTTTTAGCCAAACAGGGAACCCTACACCAGACTACATGTCCTCACACTCCACAACAAAATGGGGTGGTAGAACGTAAAAATAGACATCTTGTTGAAACCGCACGCACCATTCTCATCCATATGAATGTTCCACTACGTTTTTGGGCTGATGTTATTATCACCTCTTGCTTTCTCATCAACCGTATGCCTTCTTCTGTGCTTAACAATGACATCCCACACAATATCCTCTTTCCTGGTTCCTCCCTTTACCCTCTCTCTCCTCATGTCTTTGGTTGTACCTGCTTTGTTCTTGATCTCACTCCAGGAAAAGATTAGTTAACATTAAAGCTTTTAAGTGTCTATTCTTGGGTTACTCTCGTTTTCAGAAGGGTTACCATTGTTATTCTCCCAATCTCAAGCATTACCTTGTGTCCGCTGATGTTACCTTTATGGATCAACAACCCTTCTCCTGTTCAGCAACTTCTTTATCACATGTTGACCATGCTCTCCTTCTTCCTATCCTTACTTTGTCTCCACCGGTTGTAGATGACTTACGTACTGAGAGTCGTCCTCTCCTCACTTATCAGCGTCGTCCTCATTTGTCATCCGATGCCAACCCTACTATAGATGTCACTCCCGCTGACTCACCGACTACTCCCATTGCTCTACGCAAAGGTATCCGCTCAACTCGCAATCCTGATCCTCTTTATGCTTTCTTAAGTTATGATCGTCTTTCTTCATCACATTTTTCCTTTATCTCTAGCCTCTCTTCTGTATCTATTCCTAAAACCATAGGTGAAGCTCTTTCTCATCCGGGTTGGCGCCAAGCAATGATTGATGAGATGACTGCTCTTCATTCTAATGGCACATGGGATATTGTTTCTGCTCCTCCTGGAGAATTTGTTGTTGGCTGTCGTTGGGTATTCACAGTCAAGGTTGGACCTGATGGCACAATTGACCGTCTCAAAGCCCGCCTAGTGGCCAAGGGGTACACTCAGATTTTTGGTCTTGACTATGGAGATACGTTTTCTCCTGTTGCTAAGATGGCCTCCGTTCGCTTATTTCTTGCCCTTGCTGCCATTCGCCACTGACCACTTCTTCAACTTGATATTAAAAATGCTTTCCTACATGGAGATCTGCAAGAGGAGGTCTACATGGAGCAACCTCCCGGGTTCATTGCTCAGGGGGAGTTTAGGAAAGTGTGCAAGCTCCGCAAATCTTTATATGGGTTAAAGCAGTCTCCTCGGGCTTGGTATAGTAGCTTCAGTTCTGCAATTCAGGCTTTTGGGCTGATCAGTAGTGAGGCCGATCATTCTGTCTTCTATAGGCATAGTTCTGCTGGTCAATGCATTTATCTTCTGGTCTATGTTGATGATATCATTATTACATGCAGTGACCATGTTGGGATTGACCAACTGAAGCTATTTCTGTTCAGCTAGTTCCAAACTAAAGATCTTGGCAAACTTCGCTATTTTCTAGGGATCAAGGTGGCACAATCCCGACTAGGCATTTCCATTTGCCAAAGGAAGTATGCTTTAGATATCCTAGAAGAAACTGGTATGTTGGGGTGTAAACCAGTTGATACTCCTATGGATCCTAATCTTAAACTTTTACCTAGACAGGGGGAAGCTCCTATCCGATCCTGGCAGGTATTGTAGACTTGTTGGGAAATTGAACTATCTCACTGTGACAAGACCAGATATTTCCTTTGCAGTTAGTGTGGCAAGCCAATTCCTTGATTCTCCTTGCAGTTCACATTAGGATGCCGTTATAAGGATTATTCGATATATCAAAGGTGCATCGGGAAAAGGCTTATTATACAAAGATAGAGGACATTCTGAAGTGTGCGGGTATTCAGATGCTGATTGGGCAGGTTCTCCCTCAGATAGACACTCCACTTCAGGATACTGTATTTTCTTTGGAGGAAATTTGATATCTTGGAAAACTAAGAAGCAAACTGTGGTGGCCAGGCTAGTGCAGAGGCAGAATATCGTGCCATGGGGACTGCAACATGTGAGCTCATCTGGTTGCGGCAGTTGATTGAGGAACTACACCTTTGTGAGCAGCGGCCTATGAAACTCATTTGTGATAATCAGGCTGCATTACATATATCTTCAAACCCAATCTTTCATGAGAGGAACAAACATTGAATTGATTGTCATATTATTAGAGAAAAGATTCAAGCTAGGGCAAATTGAGACAACATTTGTAAACTCCAATGATCAACTAGCATACATTCTTACAAAGGCCCTTAGAGGCCCCCGGGTTAACTATATTTGTAACAAGCTCGGTGCCCATGATATATATGCACCAGCTTGAGGGGGAGTGTTAGAATGTATTTAATGTAGTTAGTTCGTAGTTGTTAGGAAGTAGTTGGTTTGTTTTTATTTCTTGTATAGAGGGCCCATATGTATTATATATAAGTGTATTCTTTGTGTGCTCAATGAATATACACAATTCATAAATCATATTCCTTCTTTTTCTTCTAACTCATTAGTTTAGACACGGAATTTGCTGTTCACTTTTAGCTCTTTGGACATAATATGTGTGGAACCAATGACAGGAGTTGCCAGAAGGGGATTGGTTTTGTTGCAATGATTGCACAAGAATACATTCTACTTTGGAGAATCTCCTGATTAGGGTGGCTGAGAGACTTCCTGAATCTCTTTTGGATGTTATAAAGAAGAAGCAAGTGGAAAGATGTTTAGAACCCCTTAATGAGATTGATGTACGATGGAAACTTCTAAATGGAAAAATTGCATCTCCTGAAACTAGGCCGTTGCTTTTGGAGGCAGTGTCCATGTTTCAGGTAAGTTCTGTCTGTCCGTATGAGTTGCTTCATCATCATTATCATTAATATCATTTTATATAGTTGCTTCATTATCATTATCATCATCCTCGTATCATTTTATTCTTTATCATTTACTATCATCATCCTTGTTTGTTGTCAATGAATGGTAGAGCTGCTTTGCATTTTTATTAATGGCGTTATTCTTATTTTACTTGATTGATTCTTCTTCATCACATGACTTCAGCGTGTGATTTAATAGTTGTTGAAACTATTATCTATAAATCCATTTTTAGGCAAGTAATGAAAAGTTTTGCCTTCAGCAAAAATGCATGTTAATGGATTTATGATTTTATAGTCATTTTCTTCCTGCTTTATGTCAGTGTAAGACTTACACCATTCAATCACTTTATCTAAAATGTGATTTTGATCAATTAAACAATTGAATCATAAGGATATATTATCTTGATTGTTTGTGTTAAATCTTTTGTAAAAATTGAGCAACAATTAAAATATAATCAAATTGTTCTTATTCCCTAAAGAAGGGTATATAATGTTAAATTTGATCAATAAGGTATCCAATGATTTTGGATTACTATAAGATTTTATAGACTGGAAATTTATGATTAAAAATTTCATTGGGGAATGCCTTTTTGAGTTATTCATAAGATTATTAAAAAAATTTAATACAATTGTTGGACTTTGGCCTTTAGACATATCTTGCATGTTTCAGGAATGCTTTGATCCTATAGTTGATCCAGCTGCCAGACGTGACCTTATTCCTGCCATGGTTTATGGGTAAAATTTCTTAGAACATTTGTTTGCTTTTCAATTTTCTCTTCAATTTCTTTCTTCCCTTTGTCTCAACTAACAATTCACATGCAGAAGGAATTTGCAGACTCAGGATTTTGGAGGAATGTATTGTGCATTATTGATTGTCAAGTAAGTAGTTTTCTGTATGTAACTTCAATTATTTCATATCTTTCTGTCAGTGATGTTCACATTTTGTTCCCTTTGACATTGAAGTTCATCTGTAGTATCTGCGGGCATGGTTCGAATTTTTGGTAGAGATATTGCCGATCTTCCTTTAGTTGCAACAAGATATAAGAACCGTGGAAAGGTGCGAGACCGTGTTACCAAATTGATTAGCATTTCTTGGGATATCATTGTCTCACCTGCCTCCAACCTCATTTTGTTTAAAAATATTCCCATGGGGATTTAAAGTTCAGGTTGGGGAAGGTGCGAGTAACCTGCACAACATATCTAATAAGCTACTAGTTCTGCAAATGCTTGATTAGCAAAATCTCCAATTAATGCTTGATAAAGTTAGCTATATCTCACAAGTTTCCTTTTAATGTTTTTATTGACAATAGATTTAGTTCTGTGATCTCCACCACTGCTCTTTTATGTATTTAAATTGGTTTCTGTCTTGCTTGCTTCATAATTTCATCCCATTGAAGTTTTCTGTCTGGAATTTTGATATATTGCTCTATAATGATGATTTGAATAGCAGGATGACTAGATAAAACTTGGTTTTGTTATGTTATGATCACTTTTGCCTATGTCTTGGTAGTGCACTATTTATATTTATATCGATATACCCTTACAGGGCTACTTCCAAACACTTTTCGCGTGCATTGAGAGGCTGCTGGCTTTTTTGAATGTGAAAAATCTTGTGCTACCAGCTGCTGAAGAAGCAGCATCTATATGGACAGAAAAATTCGGGTTTAGCAAGATGAAACCCGACCAGGTATGTATGTCTACAATTAGTTTTCTGTGGTTTTGATAATTAACTAGCTGCATTATTTGTCACAAGACTCACCCCAGCTCAAAAAATGATCGGAGTTTAATTGTGTTGCAGCTTAACAACTATAGAATGAACAGCCATCAAATCATGGCATTCAAAGGGACAAATATGCTTCATAAAACGGTGCCTCAATGTCGGGTCACCAATACTCAATTGTGAGAAATCTGTATACAGAAAAGTGAATCGTGAAAGGGGAAAACCCTAGCTTTCTCGTTGCCGTCTTTTTTCCATTCAACCTAGACTGTACATGTATCGACTTAGGTTATTTGTAGCCATTCCTGAGCTGCCTATACTTTATATTTGTTTAACATTTATAATGTCATTTTCCTATTTTAAGTTTTGGTTACTCTTGAGCATACTTGAGTTTGATCTTGGACTTGTGCTTTGCTGCGGTATAATATAATGCTGTTTTATATAAATGAAATGTTTCTGGTATGATTTAGAATTTTAGATAGGGATAGGGGAGGGCTAGAAACACATTTTCTCTGATTCACTCCTAACACTTTATATAACCTTAGTAGTAGTTGAATGCACAAGAAATATTAGTAACGCACTCTTAACATTTTTTTAATATATTCTTCATTATTGGGTGATATTTATCTGAAATCACAAAATTGTGAGTTCTACTTTTTTATAAGTTATATTCAAGCTAATAAATGGGATAGAAGCAAAGTCAGACCATTCTCCTATCTTGATCAGTCTCAATTCTACTCAAAGTATAAGATACAATAATGCCTTCAAATTTGAAAATTTTTGGTTGTAAGGTATCAGACCTAAGGTGAAGAATACTCACAGCAAGAGAAAAGATAGAAAGAACTAGAAAGAAAGTAAACTGACTGATACAAAATATTATTGATAGAAAGGTATTGTGTTATACATGATGATCACTGCTCTATATATATAACAGATGAGAGAGGGATAAAAGAGAAAAATAAACAAAGCTTATAAACTGACTTAACTAACTAAACATTTTTTAATTAACTATAGTTATCCTATTATCATCCCCCCTCAAACTTAGCGGAGATGAAATGACTCTAAGTTTGTGACGAAACCGATGGAAAGTAGGAGCAGAAAGAGGTTTGGTAAGAATGTCTGCAACTTGTTCAGTGCCAGGAATATGTTGAACAAAGACTTGTTTGTGTAACACACGATCACGAACAAAATAGAGATCCAATTCAAAATGTTTGGTTCTGTGATGCATAATTGGATTTGCTGCTAACATAACTGCACTAGAATTATCATAGAAAATAGTGGGAAGAGTTGTGCAAGGAATATAAAGTTCAGAGAGAAATGATTGAAGCCAAGCAATTTCTGCCATTGTGGCTGCCAAGCTTCGAAACTCAGCCTCTGTGCTGGATCTGGAAACAACTTTTTGCTTTTTACTAGTCCATGAAATAAGGTTGGAGCCTAGATAAACACAAAAGCCACTTGTAGACTTCCTATCATCAATGTCAGACCCCCAATCAGAGTCACAGAAAGCTATAAGTCTGGAATCCTTTGATTGATGAAAAACTAATCCATGAGTAACTGTGCTTGCCCGATAGCGTAATATCCTTTTGACAGCCTTCCAATGAACTTCAAGAGGTTGACGCATAAACTGACTTACTTTGTTAACAGCAAAGGAAAGATCCGGACGAGTAATTGTAGCATATTGAAGACCACCAACAATGGAACAATATAAAGTACGATTGGGAAAGGCTGCATCACCATGGAGAGATAACTTCTGATTGGCAACCATAGGAGTAGGCATTGGTGTGGCAGAGAGCATATTAGCTTTGACTAAGAGATCAGTAATGTATTTGGTCTGAGTCAATTGTAAAGTAGTAGGAGAAGTGTAGACAGCTTCTAAACCAAGAAAATAATGGAGATGACCAAGATCTTTAAGTGAGAATTGACTGTTGAGTTGAGAAATAAGCGAAGAAATCTCAAAGGGAGCATTGCCTGTGATTAAGATATCATCTACATAAACAAGGATATAGATAATGGAAGTGGAAGTAAATCTGGTATATAGAGATGCATCAGATTTGGTATTCTGGAAGCCAAAGTTTTGTAATGTGAGACTAAGAGTATGAAACCACACAAGAGGAGCTTGTTTGAGACCATAGATTGCTTTGTTCAATTTGCAAACAAATTGAGGATTTGCACTGTGAAAACCAGTTGGTTGATGCATGTAAACATCTTCTTGTAGAACACCACATAGAAAGGCATTGTTGAAGTCAAATTGCCTGATAATCCAGCCATTAGTGAGAGCAATGGAGAGAATGAGACGAACTGTAGATGGCTTGACAACTGGACTGAACACTTCACTGAAATCAAAACCTTCTCTTTGTTGGAAACCCTTTGCAACTAGACGAGCCTTGTATCTGTGAATGCTACCATCAGGTTGTCTTTTGATTCGAAAGATCCACTTGCAGTCTATAGGTTGAATGTGGGGTAGAGGTGGAACAAGAGTCCAGGTATCATTGTTGATAAGAGCTGTAAATTCTTCGATCATTGCTTGTTTCCAGTGTGGACATTTGAGAGCTTGAGAAATAGTGAGAGGTTCTAAGTTAACCAAGTCAGGAGCTAAAGTGGTAGATGTTGTTGCATAGGATTTGGGTTTGAAAATGCCAGATTTGCTGTGGGTTTGCATAGGATGACAAGGAACTGTAGTTTCTGGATTTGTATTGGAAACTGATGGAGAAGATGATTGCAATGCTGGTAAAATGAAACAGAAACACTAGGAGATCTGTTAGTAGTACCTGTTGAACCAGTTATTGGTGTGACAGGAATATGAAATTGTGTAGTAACTTTATCCTTAGGAAGAAGTTGTATTTGAGGTATTGAAGATGAAGGAGTAGATATAGAAGCAACAGAAGCAGTGGTGAACAAATAAAAATAAGGAAAATTAAACTCATCAAAGATGACATCTCGAGAAACAAAAAATTTTCCAATGGGGAAAAGGCACTTATAACCCTTATGATTAACAGCATATCCCAAGAAAAGATATTTTGTAGATCAAAATTCAAGCTTGTGTTTATTATATGGTCAAAGTAAGGGAAAACAAGCACAACCAAACACCTTCATAAAGCTGTAATATGGTGTATTATGATGAATGAGTTCAAAGGGTGATTTAAAACTAAGAATAGGTGAGGGTAATTGATTTATAAGATAAATGACAGTGGTAAAAGCTTATTCCCAGTAGAATAAAGGCAGTTTGGCATTGGCTAGAAGAGCTAATCCAACCTCAGTTATATGACGATGTTTCCTTTCAACCTTACCATTTTGTTGATGAGAGTAAGGGCAAGTGAGCCTATGAGTAATACCATTAAGTTGAAGAAACTGATTAAAGTGATTTGAGGTGAATTCTTTTGCATTGTCAGTTTGAATAGTTTTAATTTTGAAACCAATAAGATTTTCAATAGTAGTCTTGTACTGTAAAAAGGTATGATAAACCTGAGATTTGTTTTGCAAAAGGTAGAGATAACTAAATCTTATGAGAGCATCAACAAACAGCACATAATATTTACATCTAGATGTACCAGAAATGGGGGCAGGGCCCCAAATGTCAATGAAAATTAAATCAAAAGGAGAATGATATTGAGTAGTTGAATGAAAATGAGGCAATTGATGTATTTTACCTAAGCAACAAGCTTCACAAACAGAAGAAGCTGAAGAACTTTTATTAGAAGTAAAAGAAAGATTACATTTGTGTAAAACTGTTCTAACAACATGTGGACCAGTATGTCCCAATCGTTTATGCCACAGATCAAAGGAATCAGATTTAGAAAACAAAGCAATAGGAGAATTATGAACAGAAGGTTGTGCATTCACATGAAACATTTGTGAACTGATAGAGACCATCTTTAAGGTTGCCCTTGAGGACAATTTTCTTGGTGACCTGGGATTTTACAAGACAATAATTAGGGTAAAATTCAAAGAACACATTGTTATCCTTTGCAAATTGAGAGACACTGATCAGATTCTTAGTTATGGAAGGCACATGTAAAAGATTATCAAGTTTAAAGACAACAAATGAATGAGAAGTTGTTAAAAAAGAATGACCAACATGTTGTATAGGCATACCTGCACCATTACCAACATGAACCTGATCAGGTCCATTATACTTAGAACTAGAGGAGAGGTTACCAAGATCATGAGTCAGATGATGAGTTGTCCCAGAATCTGGATACCAAGATGTGTCAAGAAGTGATGCAGGACCTGCTATGTAAGCTGTAGGATTATGAAAAAAAGGAGATGGGGGTGGGGGTGGGGTTCGTTGATTCTGATTTGGAAAAGATTGATTCTGAGATCCTTGAGAGGTGCTATGATATGTAGAGTCATAACGATAGAAGCACCTTGATGCAGGATGGCCATTTCTGCCACATATTTGACATTGTAAACAATTTTGATTCCAAAAAGAGCTTTGATTTCTGACATCTCTGAAGGTGCGACCCCCTCTGCTTCTTCGTCCACCAAAAGCTCGACCACCAGTGTATTCTTGTGCCATATTCTTTTGATTGAAGTTGGCTTGAATAGGAGTAAGATCTGTTTTCTTGGAACGATTAAGCCAATAAGAATGCTTCCAACTTAATTATCGAAAAAAGGGGAGATCTGGACATTACAGTTGTAATTAGGGGAGCATATTCTTCACTTAATCCATCAAGGATTGCCTTAAAGTATTCAGCATCAGTGAGAGAAGATCCTACAGCTCCTAGAGAATCAACAACTTTTTTGATTTGAAGAAGATACTCGAGTGCTGGACCTCTCTTTTTAATAGATTTCAGTTGATTTTTGAGTTGCTTGACTTTGGCTTGTGTGTGGGAAGAGAAGTAAATATGGAGTTTTGTCCAGATCTCATGAGCAAATTTACAGCCCACCATTTTGTTCTTGAACGACATGTTCATTGATGAGAGAAGCCAAGAAACAAGAAGATTATCTTGTTGATGTCAGTGAGTATGTGTTGCATTTTCAATCATGTTTTCTTGATTTTCAGATGTCTGATACTGAGTAGGAATTTTATCTTTGTCAAGATGATCTTGAAGATTGTGACCATAGATGGAGGCTAAGGCAAGTTGTTGCCATGGCAGAAAACTTTCTTCATCAAGTTTATCTGCAATTGAATTTGAAAAAGACTTCATGATGAGTTTTGTTGCAGATGTGTGTAATGCATCCGGTGTATTATCATATTATCTTATCATATTAGCGCTATAATTAATGAAAAATCAATTACTCAACTCTTTAGGAAGCATTCCCAAGACCATTTTTCTTGATTCATTATGTATGGTACATAATATATAATAAAAATAAACAAATGCCAGATTTCCATAACAGCCTTAGTGATCCAAATGACGTAAAACTACGGCAGATAAGACTACAGTATCTAAACCGAGATACCAGGAGGTTATAACCATAGATATCCATCTACTTATACATAGATTATATGTACATTCCACAACAAAATACTTTAACTGTATCCACAAAAAGTAGGCATCAGTGCCCTATTATCACCTATCAAATCCTCATATGAGGGTACACAATATACAGAAATTCAATATATACAAACATATCCAATTTTCCCCACAGGGTACA
>PYAF01001620.1:146977-164590 GCA_007407185.1 Glycine tomentella | reverse complement strand
AATAGTTTATCAATATATTTTCTTTTTTCTTTTAATGAGGGGTATTTTTAGTATAAAAATAATTAATATAAGAAACATTATAGATTAAGTCTTATAAAAAGAAATAAATATCATTTCAAATTTGAGTCTTATAAATAGAAATGAAGAGAATAAATTATTCAATAAAAAAACTTTTAATTTGTGAGAATTTAAGTTCCTCTTTTTCTTAAATGTTTTAATATATTATAAATGCAAAATATTCATTAATTTTGGTTATCCGCCAAATAATCTTACCGATTATTTTTAGTGAAGTCTTCACTCTTAATCATTAGTTTGATCTTTCGTGCTAATAAAATTAATAATTAATATTTATCAATAAAAATTATATTCAATACTCTAACACTCAATATCATCATGCAAATCCTCACTAATTCAATAGTTACCGCTGAGTACTCCCTCAAAAAAAAAAAAATACCGCTAAGTGTAAACATCATCTATCATCTATATATGAATGAGTATTAATTCAATAGTACAATCATTTTTATTTAATTATAAATTTTTATGTATGGTATAATTTGTAAATTTTAATAATAACTATCTTATAAATCATTTTAACTATAACTTATGATTGATGATATAATTTTTTATGCTAATAATATAAGACAATTAAACTCGTGGAATAAATTCTATCTTATTTCATTTAATATCTTTTTCATTGTTTTTATCAAATTTAAAAATATATATGTGATTGAATCATTTTTTTTATTCCATCATAAAAATATTTAAATAATATTGCATGATGAGTATTGAGTATTAGGGAACTGAATATCATTAAGTTATTTTCAATGTCAAAATCTTCCATGTTAAACGGTGTTTTTAAATGAGAAAGTCAACTAGTATTATGTGGGTATCAATAATAAAGTATTGGATTTGAATTTTGTGAGTATAAATATTTTCTATTAATTTTTAGTTTAAGTGAAATTGAGTTTGAAATTTTTTAATAAAGTTTGAATCAAGTCTAAATGTTATATTATTTATATAATAATTTTCAATAATACTTTATACAACATTTTTCTTTCTTTACTCCTTTGTATTACATCAACCATCTTATTTTATACTAGGGGAATATTTTTAAGTAAAAAAGACGGGTTAAATAAAAATAAGAATGCTAGTGTAAGCCTAATGGAATATACACATAAGAATTAAAAAGTAATTTCACATTTTCACGTTCCTTATACTCGTTGTTGGTGTAGAACAGATTCAAACACCTACTAAGTAGTGGTATAAGATAAAATTGTCTAATAATAAATTGTGTGCACTAAAAATGAGTATTCTCTTTATTATTAGTCTCTCGCTATCTTTTTGTCTTTTTTTTCATCATTAAACAAAATAATATGAATTTGCTGTATAATTATAATTTCTTATTTACACAATAGTACTTACATAGGAAGAAGATAGTTTCCAATTCATGTACCTTATCGTGACAATCTAATCTACTTTTTCTTAACCAGGGTACGGTTTTCTTTTTATTTTTGTTACAAATCCTCTGTGGCAAACAGGGAAAAACAAAGATTTCATGAAGTAAATCACTAGCTACAACAAAATCTATTTAATTCACCAACCAATATCTTAACTCACCTCACCATAAGTAACAAAGAAAGAAGAAAAAAACTAATCATATTCATGACTTTAACCTTTAGCCGATTAATGTTTCATTACATCTTGAATCAAGCATGAGATGTTGAAACGAGATGAACCTTCCTCCTCTAGAGCCCTTCTAGCAATGTTTCCAAGTTCTGTTACTCCTCTCCTCCTCTTGTCTCCCTCTTCTCCTCCTTCCATAATCATCTCTATAGCTTCCATGATTTGTATTTTCTTCACCAAAACCCCTCCTTTCTTTTCATCACCAAACCTTACTGGTACCTCAACCCCTATCCTAACTCCAATCTTCAAAACTTCAACAATGCATTTTTCATTTAAAAATTGCTCAGCAAACAAAGGCCATGTTATCATTGGCACCCCAGAGCAAACACTTTCTATAGTTGAATTCCATCCACAATGAGTCAAGAACCCTCCAATTGAAGGGTGAGACAGTATTAGAATTTGTGGTGCCCATCCCTTAATCAAAAGACCTCTCCCCTTGACCCTTTCCTCAAAATTCTCATCTTCCAACCACTTTTCCACCTCAGAAAAATACTCTCCTATAGTTTTTACCACCCAAATAAAGGGTCTATTTGATGCTTCCAAGGCCAACCCAAGCTCAATTAGTTGTGATGGAACAAGCCTACACAAGCTACCAAGACACACATAAATAACTGACCTTTGTTCCATTAAGTTGAGCCATTCCAAGCATTGTTTCTCTTCAATTGAAGGCTTGTTCCCTCTCTCAAACTTGTCCAAACTCTCCTTGTTACACAAAGACACCGGACCTATGCACCAAACTCTCTTGTTCATAGCCTTTTCGTACTCGCCCGCGCACCCTTGTTCCAATTCCTCGAAGCTATTCACTACAATCCCATAAGCAGACATTTCAGCCTCAACCATTTTATCCCTGAAATCATCCAAGTCAGGTAGAGCAACAAATGCGCCAGGAAGCTGTGCTCTTGTTATCTCAATTACCCTTTGTGGCAATCCAGGAATCACAAAAGGTTGTGAATCAGAGTTGACAGAAAGATGAGCATTGCTGAGTTTGATGTTGTGTGAGCTGAGCAATGAGAAGCATGACATGCCGTGGAAAACAAGCCTTGGAATCTTGAACCTTGTGGCTGTTGTTGAAGTCCAAGAGATGCACTTGTCTGAGATAATGCAACTTGGAGGAGTAGCATGGCTTTTGAGATACTCTTCCAAGGGCTCTTGAAGCATGTCAAGTGCATTGTAGAACTTTCTAAGGAGGTTTCTTGATTGCAAAGTGTCGAGATTCTCGCACCCTATTGGAAGACCAACTTGTTGGCATGGGAATGGGATTTGCAAGAGGTGAATTGGAAGGCCAGATTGTGATATTGCTCTGCAGATTGTTTGCTCAAACCTAGAGGCGTTTTGAGGGGTGCTGAGCAAAGTCACGACCACTCCTTGCTCGGCCAAGATCTTTGCCATGTCTATCATGGGGATCATGTGGCCTTGAGCAAATAGTGGAACCAACACAAAGTGAGGTTGCATTGGTTGAATGCCCATGTTTGCTTTGTTTGGGAGCTGCTATGTGACTATGTTGTGAGTTTGATCAATTGGATTGTGCATTGTGGTGTAAATAAACTGATCATATGGCTCTAGATTGGGTTGGTTAAGCCTCAATCGAGGACCTTGACTTTGAAATTTGAACACTTCAAACGTGGGGGCATGCAGCCAGCATTCACATGAAACTTCCCCGCTTAATGTATAGTATTATGAAATTAACAGTGTTTTATCACTTGCTTTTTTAATATATATTTTATGCTCTTTTCTCTTTGCATTTTCTTAAAAAATCAACAAATGTACGGGCCCACTCCCACGTATCATAGAAAAATATTAAAATAGTTATCATTTATATATATATATATATATATATATATATATATGAGAGGAAGAAAGAGAGAACAGAGAAGAAGGAAAAATAAAAGGACTAGAAAATGACAGATGAGAAATGAAAAAGATAAAAATAAAAATGAGATGTAAGAGAAAATAACGATGCAATAATTCTAATATAATATTTTTATGGTAATTTTTTCACACTTATAATGTTTGATTTACTGACGACAGATTTCACATAGATTCAATCAAAAATTGCGTGAGAAACACGTAAAAACAATATTATATTGTATTCGTGTTATATAAATTATATTGTATCGTCAACTTTTGTGATGACGATTCTAGGTTTTAGCAATCATGTATAAATAGTGAATTAATAATTTGATTATGAATATATTTGTTCTCTAAATTAGTTAATTTTATCCTATTTACTTTGTGTTTAATTTATGATGAGAAGTATTGGGATTAATTTTGTCTCAAGTCAAATATGATTTTAGCAACAAAAAAAAAATATATATATATATATATATATATATAATTATTGTTAAGTAATATTGATTTTCCAAAGTTCAATTTGACTAAAAGTTATTAAAAAAAAAAAAAAAAAAAAAAAAACAGCTTGCTCGGCCATATCTGGGGATCATGTGGCCTTTGAGCAAATAGTGGAACCAAGACATAGTGAGGCTGCATGGGTTGAAGGGCCATATTGCAATTTGGGAGTACCTATCTGCCTTTGTTGAGGGTAAATAAACTGATCACATGGCTGTGGGTTGGGTTGGTTAAGTCTCAATCGAGGACCTTGACTTTGAAATTTGAACATTTCAAATGTTAGCATTCACCGAGCGTTCACGCGAAACTCATCAGAAAATTCGTACTATATCGATTATATGCACTTTGAGTGTTAACTCTACAACTTTAAACTATAACAATCATGTATAAATAATGAATTAATCATTGATTATGATTTTTTCTTTAATGTTAATTTTTTCCTTTAAACTTTAAACTATAACAATCATGTACAAATTATGTCATAAAATCAAAAGGATGAGAAACACTCTAATTATAATTAATTAGTTATAATATGTAACCAAATGCCTAAAGCAACCTTACCAACCTAGACGGCTACTTAAGACTAATTATCAGGATTTTATTTGTTAACCTTCAAAACAATTATCTTGTTCGGAGAGGAGTGCTAGTAACCATCAAGGCAACTACGATATTGGTTCTGGACTGAATAGATGTACAGCGATATTTTCTAAAACAAGAAATGTCAATATGAAAAAACTGAAGAAATTGATAACCAAATATCCATTCACTAAAATTTTATATAAAATTTATAAGAGTCACTATACCTAGCACAATAATTTTGCAAAATAACCTTGGCCCATTAGCGATGATCATGACATTGATTATTTGATGCTATAGTTTTGGTCTGTCGAACTTAAACAAACATACATATATTTTTTGGTTAAATATGGTTTTAATCACTTATTTTATCTTGACTTATGTATTTAGTTTTCATAAATTCTTTTATTATTTTTAATATTTTATAAATTATTCAGTTTTATTTTTAGTCTCTCATATTAATTTCAATTGTTAAGTAAAGTCATGGTGTAATATGCTGAAATTTTTATCAAACTATAACGTTTGTTTTGTTAGGAGATAAGTGAATTTTGTCGCTTATAACTTAGCTAGAGGGTCAATCTCCTATGTTGGTCCCCATCACTTTAGTAATATTTAAATTTGTATTGCTCACAAGTTTCTTTGAAAATAATGAAATATTTACATTAAAAAAACGTAAAGTCATGACGAACATTAACAGTGTGTGAAAATTTCCTGATAAGCTTTTTTATCCATGTGTTACAATGTTACATATTCAAAACTCTTTTCTTTTCCTTTTTTTTTTTTTTTTTACCTACTTTGCTAGTAGTTATCGGACAAAACACTAGAAAATGATGAGACATTTGCTTTTTTGTTTGTATATATTGCATTGTCCAACGTTGATGTTGGTTGTTAGACCTTCTCTCTCGTTAGTTAATTAGGTGACCATCTATTGGAATTTTTATCTGACCAACTCTCTTCTTGTCCCCTCCATGAACTTGAAATGCTTGTTTTTATTGAAGGGAACGTGAACATAACTTTAGTTAATTATTATATTCCTACTTCCTAGTTAAGTTTCTGAACAATTTGCTAACCCGCTCATGCACGTTAGATAGCATTCCTCCAAATAATATTCTAAATTAATATATTTCGTGTCAAATTTGCCTAAATCTTGTCTGGCTAAGCGGGATAGTAACATGTTGCTGAATACTGTATTTTAAAATCTTTAAAAAAATAATTGGACTTAAGAACTTATTTTGCGTTTCGAGTTTAAAAACTCTAACCCATCTTAATTAAATAGAATAATCATTCGCTTTCTCTTCTTTCTTTTTCTATTGTTCCTACTTAAAATTTTGTGGTATTTTCACCCTCAGTAATGCATTTAGTTAATCGCTATCGTTGAATAAGGATTAAATAACTCATGTTTATTAACATCTGATTGTTCAATTAGTTAACATTTTCCAGTTACATGAATGTAGATTTTTATTTTACATTACTGTTTTCTTTTAATTTACAAAATACACAATTTTTCTTTAAGAAATTACATAAGGTAAGATAAGTTGTATTTACAAAACATGACTTTAAATGTGAAAATCGTGTTTTGAAACATAAATTTGTATTTTTATTTTTAATTTGATTTTACTGATGCGGAGTTTATAAAAAAAACACTTTTATAAGTGTATCAAAGACAACTTTGTAAAAAAAAGTTAATTTCTTTTTTGAGATCACAACATAAAAAATAAAAATAAAAAAGTTAAAGTTAAAGTTTCGTTTGAAATTATGACTTCATAAAAAGAAATTGAGAAAGTCATGATTAAAAAAATGTCTTCTAAAATTTAAATAAAAATTAAAACAGATCATATTTTAAAACACAATTTTAAATATAGAAGTCATATTTAAAAATATAATTTACTCATATTTGTAATTTTATTTAAGATTTTTTTTTTTTTTTGGAACTCGATCTGACTTTGTCTAATCTTGACAACTTTAGTATACATATACAGTTAGATTTTTTTACAACATATTTACATATTTATATTACTTTGACATATATATGTATCCTGGCTCATGCAACGCTGATTAAATCATAAATCTAAACATCTCTCTTTGGTTGTTCAGTGATTATTCTATATCCAAAAACAAAGATAAATAGTTGACACGCTCAAAATCTCAAAGTCAATGAGTTAAAAAAAAGATCTACTCAACTGTTAGAAATATATTTACCTATCATATTTCCACACTCTCTTACATTTTACATAAATATTTTTGTTTTTAGTTATTTAAACAATATATTAAGAGTGTGTTTGGATAGATAATTTTAATTGGAGAAAGTAATTTATCAGAAAATTTAAAATTCTTTAATTTAAAATTCATTGTTTGAATATTTTTATATGAAAAATTTAAATTTTTAGAATTTTAAAACAGAATTTAAAACAACTAAAAATGTAGAATTTGAATTTCATTTTAAAAGGTGAAAAATTGAAATCCTCTTCTTTCATAGAAGTTCTAACTGCACCACTCTTTACTCCATTTCCATCATTGAGTACTCCGATCTCCGTTATTCCCACGACACCCATCTCATGCGTCTTTTCGTACATGATTGTTCAAAATTTTAAAAATGAAAAAATTCAATTTTTTATTCAAACACAAAATTTTGAAAATGAAAAAATTTAATTTATTTATCCAAATACAAAATTTTGAAAATAAAAAATTTAATTAATATATTTTAATTTTTCTAAATTTTAAATTCTCTGAAATTTTAAAATACTTCATCTAAACATATTTTAAGGATACTTAAAACGATACTTAAAAGACTGGTAAGTAAAACCCATATATTTAAATGTCTTTCATTTATTTAAGAATTATTTTATAATTAAATATAAAAAATTTTGTTGTTGAAGTAAAACTATTTTGGATTCAAAAAAAATTTATAAATACGATGCGTACAATATTTGAACTTTTAATTAACATATTTGAACTTTTAATTAACATTTATTTATTTTTAAACAAATTCGTCAAATAAAAATTGTTGAAACGCAAGGTCAGCGACATTGTCTCCATGGCCCAGGGTCGAAGCCCATAAAAATTATCTCACAATGGAAGGTGGGCTTGGAAGGAGCAACGTATGATAAAAAAAAAATAAAGGAATTAACTTTTTACACCAACCATTCTTCTAATATACATTATTAGATAAAATAATGATTTAATTATAAAATATATGTATTTTTAGAACAATAATTGTTTAATTATAAATCATAAATTTGAATAAAAAATATTAGATTCATATATATTAAAATTTTAATTTTATAAAATCATAAGTTCATATATTTTAAAAATTTATATATGTAAAAGAATATATTATTAAATAGAAATTAATTATTATAAAATTATTATGTAAATTATGTATATTAAATATGCATTAAAATTTGTAATGTTATATATAGTAATATTAATTAATTTTTAACATGAATAATGTATTAGATTAATTGATTAAAATATCATAATTATAATAAAAAAGGTCACAAATTTAACACTTACTTAGACCATTATTTTAAAAATTATTTTTTATTTTTTTAACTTACGGATTGCGAATCCTTTTATAAGAAAGGCAAAATTGATATTTCAGGATACATGTGTAAAAAGTTAATCTCAAAAACAAAGGAAAAAAGAAACCGAGCCTTCAAAGCTTCAACAGTTCAACTAAATAAAATGGTGCCAGCGTGGCAATCCCGGTGACACAATCCAACGGTTAACATCCTCACATAATTGATTCATGCGGATTGCCACACAATCCAACGACAAAGAACCCTCCCCCTCATCCGATATATAAGAAACCTCCAGAGCCCAACCTCAACAACGCACCACACAACACCTAGTACAAGCGAAAACAAGTGTACAACACAACAACCTTTTCATCTCCGAAGCCGCCGAGCCACGATGTCAGGGAGAGGAAAAGGAGGCAAGGGTTTGGGAAAGGGAGGAGCTAAACGACACCGTAAGGTTCTGAGGGACAACATCCAGGGGATCACAAAACCCGCGATTCGGCGTCTCGCGAGGCGTGGCGGCGTTAAGCGAATCAGCGGCCTCATCTACGAGGAGACACGTGGCGTCCTCAAGATCTTCCTCGAAAACGTGATTCGTGATGCTGTAACCTACACCGAACACGCTCGCCGCAAGACCGTCACTGCTATGGACGTTGTTTACGCCCTCAAGAGACAGGGCAGAACCCTCTACGGTTTCGGTGGTTAGTTAGGAAAATTACGAAGAGTCTTGCTCTTGTTAGTACTTTGTACGTTTCGAATTTGTTGATATCGAATCAAATGTTGCTGGATGGATCTTCACAATTTAATGGTTGTTGTTGTTTAATCCTATAGCTTATTGTTGTTTAGTTTCTCTTCTTTCTCAGCTGATTTTTTTTCTTCTTAAAACGGCGCGTATTAATAACTTGTTACTCCTTTTGAATGATAATGTGATTGGAGTTTTTATTTTTATTTCGGGGCCTTAGAATGTGTTACTTCGCTTAGGGTGTCGCGAATTTGTGATTTTATTTTCTTATAATATAATGCTGTTCTTTCTTTTCATTTTTTATTATCGAATATCACAAATGTGTGAATTTAATCATTTGGTTTCAATAGTGTAAATCGGATTACTTATGTATCATAATTGTACAGTTTTAGTCCTTTAAGTATATATGTTAAGAAAAATGTCTTACGAGAAGCCAACTAGGTCGCAAATTCTTTGGCTAAGAATGGTGCTCTCATGACTAAAGGCCTTCATGCACGACAAGCTTCACACAAGCACTAAGAATTGCAACCCAGTAACCCAAAATCCCACCGCTTTGTGCTGGACATCCAGGCGATTGTCATTGTATTCATGAGAGCAAAATGGTCCTCTAATTGGCCAATGGAAGCCATGGCCTCTGCAATGAGCTTCTTTTTTCCCTCCAACAAAGCCCAAGCCCGCCACAAACTCCTGAACCAGCCCACCATCTCTGCCGAGCCAAAACTCGGGCCATTGAAAGCCCCGTCTGAACAGAGCAATTTTGAGGCCGCCTCCGAGCAAAGCTATCAACGGAATTGATTCAAATTCAATCGATTTTCGTTTAACTGACCGAAACATAATTAATCTCGTGTGTTGTTTGTGGTAATTATAGAGAATTAAGATATTTCGAAGGAGGTTAAGAGAGTGAGGGCGTAAATGGACCAGGTCGCCTAAATTAGGCATTGGGGCGGGACGGGGCGTGGATGGGTATTGCATTCCTCGTCTCCACTCCTGCCTCCAAATTCGCTCCCCAATTCCGTTCTTATCCTCGATCTCCGTCGGATTTTAAAACTCATCATCATTCCTCTCTCATCCCGCTCCCACTATTTGATTAAAATAAAAAAAAGTAATATAACTTTTTTTATTGAAAAATCGGACAAAAAGTTAATTATGTAACAAAAAATAATAATAATAAACCCACATTTAAAATATGGGATCATAATTTAAAATTTACAAAACAAAATCAATCAATTTAATTAAAAAATAGAAAATAATATATTTTTTATATTTTTTAATATTATTTATTACGGGGCGGGGGCGGGTATCAATAATCTCATACCCGCCCCTGTCCCCGCTTTTGGCTATCGGGGACACCGGAATCCGAAAAACTCGATTTTTCCCAATTAAAATCGGGATAGATTTGGGCCGGTATCCACGAGTTCAGATCTCGCTGTCATGCCTAGCCTAAATTAACTACACGGGCTTCATGGTGAAGTAGTTCCAAGAGCTGTTGATTGGGATTGGGGTTTGGTAGAGGGGATTTTGGTTTCCAGGGTCATTCTCGATGATGCCATCAGTGGTTTCTTTCTTTTTTCCCCCTTTTTATATTTTGTCGTTGTCCGTATATATAAAAAAGTATAAATAATCATTTTCATCCATAAATATATATAGCGCTGATAAATTTGTCTATCTAAAATATGAAAATTCAAATTTTAATCTCCCAAAATGAAAAAAGTGCGACCAATTCATCTATATGTTAATTTTCGTCCGTTATCGTTAATAAAATAGCACATTTAGGGTTTAGGGTTTAGGGACTAATTTGTCACTGTTTTACACATTCAGGGACGAAAATGACTATTTATCCAAAATAGCAAGCATAATATTACAATAAACACTTGAAAAAATAGAAAAACAAACATGAGTTAGAACAAACATAATAATAAGTATAATATTGATTAATAAACATAATTTGTCTATTGCTCTAAAATTTTTATTGTGACAATATTAGGAAGTCACAAAATCAAGTCAGATCTCATTCTTTTGTAAGGATTAATTGAATAGTTGTGCATTGTCACAATGGAAATTTCAGAGCAATAGATAAATTATGTTTATTAATCAATATTATACTTATTATTATGTTTGTTATAACTTATGTTTGTTTTCCTATTTTGTTAAGTGATTATTGTAATGTATGCTTGCAGTGATTAAAAAACGAGAAAATGAAGATTAAATTATATTTTGGATAAATAGTCATTTTCGTCCCTAAATGTGTAGAATATTGACAAATTAGTCCCTGAATGTGTTATGTAGGTTCTTTCATTAACGGTAACAGATTAAAGTTAATGGATGAATGAATTTATCACACTTTTTTACTAAAATTTGAATTTTCATCTTTTAGAGACTAACTTGTCAGCGCTTTACACATTCAGAAACGAAAATGACAATTTACCTTATAAAAAAACACTTGCGATTTTTATACTACAAGAAATCTTCCTCAAGTGTAACAACAAAACATGTCTATAAGTTAATGTTGTTAGTCTTAATTTGGATGGAAGGACTCGATTGTAGGCATGGCAACGGGACGGGGGTGAGTATTGCATTTCCCATCCCCGCCCTCGACTCTAAAATCGCTCTCGACCCCCCCCCCCTCGGATCTCCGTTGGGGTTAAAAATATATATCCCATCTCTATCTCCGTTAGGGGTCAGATTTCTCCGTCTTGTCCCACCCCCGCTAATTAATTAAAATTAAAAAAATTAGAAAAATAATATAACTTTTGTTATTAAAAAATGGTCCGAAAATGCTAGTTACGTAACAAAAAAATAATAAAAAATCCACATTCAAAATATGAGAATGAGATCATAATTTAAAATTACAAAACCAAGTCAATCAATTCAATTCAAATCATAAAATCTAGGTATTGCATAAAATAAGGACATGCATATTTAATTTCTCCCAAAATACAGTGTCATTTAAATATATATTTTTCCAAAATTAAGTAGCACATCATATAATTAAGTAGCACATCCTTCAAATTACATAATAAAAAAAGAAACAACTTAAATATAATTTTTTATTTTTTTTAATGTTATTTATTACGGGACGGGTTTGGGGGCGGGTGCAGGGCGGATATTAGTAATCCTGCCCTCGCTTTTAATTAGCGGGGAAAACCCGACCCCGACCCTGACCCCGAACCCGATTAACGCGGTTTTTTCCCATCAAAGTCGGGACGAGTTCGATTCGGTCCCCACTAGGTCGGATTCCGCTGTCATTCCTACTCGATTGAAATAATTATAAAAATTAGAGAATTAAATTAAACCATTTAAAATTTAAAGGATCAAATCAAATTTAAAAAAAAATTAAAAAATCAAAACAATAATTTAGCCAAGAAATTTTTAAAATAAAAGATCTAACAGGTTTTCGACTCCAAAAATTCTGGGTACATTGCTAACTTAGTCTAATGTGAAAGTATGTTAGCAATCAAATATATATATATATATATACACAAAAGTAATTCTTACTATGCCTTCTATTATAGAATATAAAATATTCAAGTTGGACTTACAATTAGCTCGAAATTTGAGGTTGGGTTTGGGAAGCTGAAACGAAAAGTGGAGAAACGTTGAAATTAATCTGTAAGCAGAAGCCTAAAAACTAACTGATTAGCTCACTTCACAAGCAAGAAATCTGAAATTGTATATCTGATTGCTTTATAAAATAAAAGTTTATTTTTTGGATCCCTCTCATTTATGGGCCCGGTGCAAGTGCACCTCTAAAGTATGGCCAAGCCTGTCTTATTCTAGTCTATTATGGTTACTAATGTTAATCTCTATCTAATGACAAGAAAATGAAAAGAAAAAGATAGGGAGATGTGATAATGCATTAAACCATACATTTGAACATATGATCTTTTTATAAGCTATAAATCTTTCCCCATCCAAGTCCAACGAGATTCACAACACAGGCCCCAGAAAATAGAAAATGTTATATTTAATATCCCTATAGCTATATGCAATCTTAGAAGATTAAAAGAAATGAAAAAAGAAAATAGACAAAGTAATATATATGATATAGAAAAAAGAAATAAAAAGAGTATAAAATAAACCAAAGTTGCATTTTTTTATGAAAGGTAAAACAAAGCTGCTAGAAAATATTATCTCAGTTTATGCTCCAAACATGAAAAGACATAAGGATTCCATATTTATTACAAACAATGCCACAAAACAAGGAAATATTGCATCGATTTGGAGACAAGCTTCCAATACCAAATGCATTCAGTCTCCATTGTGGCTTAACTTTGATTCAGCAATTGGGCATGTGCTATGTCATCAATCAACATAGACATATTACGGTAAGACGAACCACCTTCTTCTATGGTTTTCTTTGCAATGTCTGCGTACTTTTTAGCTTTTTCTCTTCTTTTTTCATGATCTTCACCTTTACGCATCACTTTCTCTATAGCCTCTTTAACAATGTCCATATTCACCACTCGAACACATTCTGCATACTTATTTTTCCCTCCACAATGAGTAGCAATTTCAGGTCTCATCGTCACACCAATATCAGCCACTTGAGCAAGAAGCTTCTCATTGTAAAACATTTCAACAGAAGACACAGGAAATATCACCAAAGGCACACCAGCACAAATGGCATCCAAAGTGGACATCCATCCACCATGTGTGAAGAACGCTCCAACTGCTCTATGTGACAATATCGACACTTGTGACACCCAGTTATCCCGAATCAAAATTCCTTTCTCTTTGACCCTCACTTCAAATCTTTCTTCTAACAACCACCTTTCCATTTCCTCTCTCCCATGTATTCCTTTGAGATCCCAAATGAATGGTCTTTTAGTTGCTTCCAATCCTAAACCAATCTCTATCAAAACCTTAGGTTCTACTAGGCAAAGGCTACCAACATAAATTACCGAGCTTTGAGGCCATGAACTAAGCCACTTCACATATTTGTTGGTTTCAATTTCACTAGCATTTGTGCTTTTGCTAACTCTCCAAACTTTGTCCCAATCATCCTTGTTTGTTAGTGATAAAGGGCCAACACACCATACCTTATGCCCTGTAACCCTTTGATACTCTTCAACATATTCTGCTTCCAACTCTTCAAAACTGTTCACCACTATTCCATATGCCTCTGCTTCAGATACCCTTATTCTCTCACGTACAGCATCCAACTTTTGGCTTAAGCAAGGCTTGGATACTGTGGGCAACCTACATTTCCTCATTTCAATTCTATGGGGTAATCCGGGGACAATAATTTCATCTGAATCTGAAGAGAGAGTCTCATAGATCTTATAAGTTAGCAAGTTGTGATTGCACAAGAGATTGAAACAATTAGTCCTATCAAATGTTATTCTTGGGACTTTTAACTTGACTGCGATGTCAGCAACACAAAAAATGTGCTTGTCATGTATAATGCAACATGGAAAGGGGTTTAGCTTTTGAAGAAGCTCTTCTAGTTGCGGCTGCAACATGCTTAAAGCTGTGAGAAGTTTCTCCTTCAAATCTGTTGAAGGTACTTGTATGCTTTCAAACCCCTCTGGTACTCCAGCCTCTGCATTGGGAAATGTAACTAGTTGAATTTGGATTGATGAACCAGATTGGATCTCTCTGTCGATGCTGGCTTTGAATTGGACTGCATAGCGGGCTGTGGTGACTATGGTAACTTTTACTTTGCGTCGTGCCATTAATTTGGCCATGTCTACCAAAGGAGGCATGCAACCTGACACCATCAAGGGGATGAACACAAAGTGAAGGTTGCGTTCTGGTGTTGTCTCCATTGGAAGTTCTTCTGTTGTGTCACGGGAAAACTGTAATTTGAAGGCAAATAAGTTACAAGTTTCATGAAACTTGTCACAAATTTGGATTTAAATGGAAACTGACAGATAAAATATCAAATATATTTTATGAAGCTTGTCGTGTATGATGTGGCAAAGGTTATGGTTGGTGGAGAATGATATACTCTCCCAATCTAGCTAATATTTTATAAAAAGTATTAAATGAAAAAAAAAACTTTTTTGAGGAAAAATAAATATACTTGATATCTTAGAAATATAAAAAAGATTTGATATTTTCTTCATCTAATAAAACAGAAAGATTATGCAAGTCATAATATTATGCAAGTCATAATACTAATTCATACCAAATAGTGAATTGCAAATCTAGTCACAAATGATGTGCATCTTTTATATGTTTTTAGTACTCCTAAAATAATTAAGTGAGTTTTGATTTTAGTTATTTTAAATTTTTTATTTGTTTTTATTCCTCTAAAATTGATTTTTTTTTGTATCCTTATTATTATTTGATACATGTTATTTGCTTATGTGTTCCTTCTAGTCTCATTTATAAGAAAAGAAATTGATTTCACATAAATAAAAAATTAGTTAAATTCATTAAATTATGTCAATTTCAATTAAAAATGATATTTTTTCTAAACTATCTTTGAAACTTAATATCAAACGTAAATTCCTTATTAAATGAAGATTATTTTGAAAGTAGTTTCATTATATAAGACAAAAGTAGTATAAATTTATTTATATTTGACACGAAGATATAATAATTTTTTGTTTATATTTGAGACCAAGAGTAATATAATGTTAGAAAGTGATACCTCTAAATTTATTTCAAGATCCCTAAAATAAATGTTATTTTCTATCTTAAAATTAACTATGGGACTAAAAACAATGATATCAATTTTTTGAAGTATATAAATAAAAAAAAACAATTATTGGACCAAAACTAAAATTTAAAACCCCTATTTTAAGTCCCAACATTAGACACAAGGACCAAAAATAATGATTTCAAATTTTAAAGAGATGTAAACCAAAGATAATTTTTACAAGAACCAAAATCAAAACACAAGGATTTTATAGGAATCATATTTCTTTATGGATAATTTTTAGATAAGAGGTGACATCATAACTTAGTTTTATAAAGCAATTTTACATAGCCAAACACAACAAAGCTCAAGATTTAAAATAGAATGGAAAACAATTATTCTAACTTTATCATTATAAATAATACATAGTACACCCACAAGAAAGAAAATGAAAAGGTGAGTTAGTTATGATTAGGGGTGTTTACGGGTTGGGTTGGGTCTAGGCATGGCAACGGGACGGAGGAGAGACAGGTTTGATGTTCTCCATCCCCATCTACAATTCTGAATATCGTCCTCGTCCCCAATCCCCCAACCTGGCTAACTTTTTACACTTATCCCCGTTTTCGTTTGGGGTCAGGTATCCCTACCTCGTCCCCATCCCCGGTCCAAAATTCTATTTTAAAAAAAATATATATATATAATAAATTGTTTGGATTATCATACCTGAATGTGCATAATACAAACACAATAAGTGATTCATAATCATACACACACAAGCTACATAGTGATGACAATGTTTTGAGTAAATGTCAATGCAAATAACATATTTTGCCAACTATTGGCATTACAAACAAGATTCAAAATATTAGTGCAGATAACATACTTTGCCAAGTGAATAACATTACAAGTTTATAACAAGATTCATAAATAAATAAAATTAAAAGTTTGTAACAAAAGTTCAGTTGAACAAAATGATAACCTTCAACAATTTAGGCAATCTTTATTCTCTTGTGTAACCCTAAATAAGATTACATAAGTAATTTTATGTATTTGTGATTTAAGGGGGTGGGTAACGAGTACGGGTATGGAAAAAATTGGCTACCCATCTCCATCCTCGTCTCTAAAAATAAAACTCAGGTATTACCCATACCCATTCTCGTGCCTAATCAAACTCGGGGCGGGGACGGACGATAACCCATGGGTACGGGGTTGTTTGCCATATCTAGCTGGGTCAGGTTTGGCTAAACCTGTTACCTAATCCGATCAAAATTTCACGGGTTGGGTTGGGTCAATTTTTTTTTTACAACTAATGCAACATATCAAACATATATCTTGAAAGGAATGTTAATTGTTTCACCAGCAAACCAAACATTCAAAACTAATGTCATTTGAAAGGGAAATAAAAGAATCGACTACTTAATGCATAAAAGATGAAACCAACCTTTAGTAATGTGCCCTAAACGGTAAACCCAGCTTGCACTCAACGTTAGCCAATTGAACCTGGAAAGTTAGGGTTTGATGAAGAGAGTTTTTTCTTCAAATTTCTTGAGGGGAAATACTTTGGGTAATTTGAGGAATTTTTTAATCAGGTTATTTTATCAAATTGTGACCAAGAGAGGTAGGAAATGACATTGAAAACGTATAGGTTAACAAATTTTATGAAAGGTTCAAGAAGAATAGAGAGAAATAAGAGTATATGAGAAAAGGAAAACGGATAAAAAGTCAAAAAGTAAGAAAAAAACTGAGCAAGAAAAAATGTTATTGTTGCTTACACGTGTATTGAAGGGCTAAAATAGTAAATGTTGTAGTATTTAAGTTTATTGTAAATAAAGTAATAGACTATATTTTTCAAATAACACTAAACAATGTAACTTTCAAATAGTGCTTTAAATAAGGAAATAAAACCTTTATTGTTTCCTTTGAATTTCATTATTAGATTATTAAATTAGGGTATGAAAGGTATACTATTTCCTCCAATTCCAATAAAAGCATTATTAAATGCATCTTTTTATAGTCACACTAAAAGAAAAATGCCTTATATCTTCAAACACCTTTTACATACACATATGAATTAGTGTAGGTAAAATTCAAAAATATTTTTGCCTATAATTATTTAATGTAAGTTAAACTCAAAGACTTGTACATATAGTTTTTGGTATAAA
>PYAF01001620.1:121394-133808 GCA_007407185.1 Glycine tomentella | reverse complement strand
TTATATTTTCTTTATTTGTGTAAAACAACTTAAAACTATTATTTTGGGAAACAGAGTAATAAAGTTAGTAGATGCTTCATAGTTCTCAGAATAATAAAGTGCTTCAAACAAGGGTAGTCTCTCCATATAACAAACATAAATAACAGAATAATAACAATAATAATACTCTCTACATTCCTAATTATAAGATTATTTTTAGAAATTTTTTTATCCCTTTTTATAATTTTTTTCTTTCTAATTTCTAGATTCATTAATTATTTGTCTATGTACTCTAACTTAATTATCCTTTCTCCAATTATTATTGAGAAACAATTAAGTATATAGAAATATAAGAAATTACTCCACAAAATATGCATTTTATGATAGTTAAAAAAGTTGTTAAAAACTACCACAAATTATATTTCTGAACAATAACTGTTAGGACTACGGACGTCTGTAAAGATTTCTAGCGGTTTCTACTAGAACGCTTATAAATTTGTCAGAAATTTTGCGATAGTTTTGAATCGTCACACAGTGAATTTTTGCATTTAAAAAAAATCATTTTATCAATTTTTTGAATCTCTAATATTTATTTATTACCTTTAATTTTTTCCTCTATTTGCCTCATTTTTTTTTGGTGTGCATATATTACCCTACCGGCTGAAAACTAATTCCTTTCACAGTTTCATTGAAAAAGATAAAATCTCTTAAAACAAAGATTTTCTCCTTTTATAATAACAATAATCACAATATGTAAAACAACTTCGTCTTTATAGAGTTAAAAGAAAAAGAAAGTAAATCCATGTCAGTCTCTACATATTCAATTGATTTCTCATCTTCGATGAAGCCTCTTACAAACATTGAATTTTGACGAGTGAGCAACTAACACACAACTGTACATAGTATGCATATATGGTCACAACATGAAATTTGAGGGTATGATTTTGACACTGGATTAATTCTCAGCAGGAAAGATAGACCTTCAGGTCCTTCTCTAAGATTTACCAGTAGTTCTATGTCTAACAAATGTCTGCATATGCTCTTGCTTCAGTTGCCCTGGTCTCTAGGAATGAAGCATTGGCTTTTCAGAAAGTTCTTCAGATCATCTTATCTTTCCGTTCTTCTTCTCATACTCTTGTTTCAATTCTTCTAAACGCTTGGATATCTGATCCGAACCATAATGCAGATGTAAGAGGCCATTATGTAGAGTGTACCCAATTATTATTTTTTTATTAGTATAGAATAAACAGAATTATAAAGGGACGTGGAAACAAACCTGAAACAACTTATAAATATTCAATTAATATATTAATCAAAGGCATAACGTTGGATCTCCTTGCAGAAAGCTGAAAAAATATGCATCATGGTGTCAGCCAAGAAGGTCAAAGAGTAGTAGGGACACCGCCAAATTAAAATGTCAAGTCCAACAATCTTGGCATGGAAACTGCCAAATTAAAATGGTATATAGGCCATGCTCTATATTTGAGCTGCATGTTCAAGATAATAAATGTTTAATCCCTATTACAACTATTTGACAAAGGTAAAAGAGCAGCTACAATGATCAAGGTAAAAAAAATGTTTGGCCCATTGCCCAGTAAAACCTTTTTTGCTCAGAGTGTGCAAAAAACTATATTGAGACACATTTTCTACTCACAGATTTAATGCAGTTAGATATCTTGGAACAAGACCAACTTTTAGAGAATGTTTCAGTAATACAATTATCACTTGATCAACCACATCAATAAATACGAGATTTAAGAGTAACAGATTATGTAACATTCAATTTTGAAATTAAATTTGAGTTTGACAAATAAAATGTATGTGGAAGTTATGAAGTGAAGGAAAACATGCATCCTGCTCCAATTCACATTCAATATGCATCCTGCTCCAATTAATCTGATAAACAAACAAAACACAAACAGTGAGCATAAAGTTGCTTTGGTTTATAATACAGAGGAATTGCTGTACCAGAGGCAACCCTGCCTGCAGTCAAAATACAGTAATTTTGCTATGAGTTATTATCATCAAAGAGTATATAATATTAACAAGAAACATGCAATTTAATACATATCCATTTCTTTCCTCATAGAATATGTATCTTATATAAGGTATGGATAATACATTGACACCATCAATAATCAAAACAAATAAATACGTGAAACAAAATAGTCACCAGATAGAAGCCCTCCATTGGAGCAGGAACAACTCCTTTTAACAAATTCAAAAGTTATATATGGCAGCAAGGGTGGGTTTCTTAACACATCTAACTAGAAGCAGCGTGATTTTCTTTTACATACCTTGTTTTTTCAACTTTTGTAGGCTTGTGGATCGTAACTCTTGAGGCTTCTCCACTACCAAGAGCAGCTCAAGTTGTGATCTAAAATAATGCAAGAGAATATTCATTCAATGACAACCTATGTAGCAGAACCACTGCTGTTGCAATGTTCAGAAATATAGTTCAGAAAAATACTGTCACTGCTGCTGCAATGTTGTGATCATAAATATTGCCACTGCTGCAATGTTCAGAAAAATAGTTCATGATTAATGAGTAAATCATGCATTGACTTAATTACTACTTATGTAATAGAACAAAAAAGAGAACAGCTAATCAGAGACATATTTATCCTTGATTTGAACAGTGAAGACTAGCACTTTCAAATGTTGAAAATTAATATAAACCTGGAATGACTCCATAACAACTGATGATATTGTTTTCTCTAACTTTACTAATTAACTAAGTTCTAGTTGTTCATTTGAAGATATGCCCTACTTACCATCATCCAGTGTACCGGGTAAAATAAACCAAATAGAAAACTTCAAGTTAGGTTGAATATCTCCCTGAAAGAAGAGACAAAATCAATAACAAAAACTATATTATAAAGAAAACCTACCACTTTATTGAATATAAGAAATTCTCAATCAACCATACAAACCATTGGAGGAAGCATGGGTGGGGATACACTAATGGGATTGAATGTCATGATTATCAATCCACCAACAGGGACAATGCCATGAACTCCATCCTTATTGGATCCCTGATTTTAAAAAAAGACAGGTGGGTGAGAGGATACAAAAGAAGAGCTATCAAATAGAAACTTTGAAAATCAGAAAACAATGAATCAAATGACCATAATACTAAAAGAAAAGAAAAGAAAAAAACACTAGAGCGAAAATAATTTAACCCTGTGTTGCATGTCTCCACCAACCACACGCAACCTCAAGCACTATCAACATGATTGCGATCGACAATGATAAAAAAATCCCCAATCGCGAAAACCCCAATCCCCAATCCAAAAACCAAAACATCAAAAATGGGAAAGAAAAAGAGAAGATAACTAACCAGAATGAGATCAAAGAGTGTGGCTTGCCCTTAAGATCCTTCAACATCTTTGACACTCTAGAATGAAAAAATGGAAGATGAGAGAAGAAAGTGTGAAGTGAAGAGACAAAAATGAATGGGAAAGAATGAACTGAGAGCTTTGAGAGCCTAATTGGAAAATCATATGCACAAAACAATGTGAATTTCGAACTGTTAGAAAATTTTCTTTAAGCTGGACAACGTTAATTAATTAGTTTTATATTTTTTATTAATTGAGTTAATAAATATTTAAATTTTAATATTTTAACTGGTCTATTGTGATTATATTGAATTGGATTTTTGACATCTATTGTTATTGGACAGCAGTGTAGATTTTTAGTGCAATTCTAATTTTACAAGATGGGTGGATTCAATGGACACATACTCTTTTATGGGTAACCCCTCTCTAACCTATTTATATGGGATTAAGCCTCATGAGCTATTATGCTCCCATTAAGTCTGCTAATTTCTGAATCGGCAATATAGAAAGGAAGACTCTTAGATCTTGTTCTCTCATCTTCTCCAACTTTTCTTTGATTAAGTAATGGTCCAATAAGATATACACAATCATAATTCTGATAACTTTGATTTATTGTTATTTAGTGTTTTATAATCATATACATAATCTGTCATTTTAGATTTTATCATTTGTATCAGAGCCACATTCATATGATTATAGAATCCATTAAATATGAATTTGTTTGGTTGTTTGAATTGAATATCTTAATACTTTTGTGTTACCTTAATTAAAAGGTCTTTTTTGGTATTCGATTTTCATTCACATTCTTTTTCTTTTATGTCTTTTTGATCATTGTTTCTCAAACACTATTGTCATGTAATTTTTATTGGGATTTCTTTCGGTTTACATACCTCATCATGTACAACAAATGACTCACTCCTTTTTTCTCCGGTTCAGTCCTTCTCTTGGTGCATTTTCCTTTTCGACGATTTTCACAAAATCAATTCGTTGTTAATCATGGGTTGTCTTCTTGCTAAATATATATATATATATATATATATATATATATATAACTAATAAGTTATTGTATTAAGCAACACCATAGTTTGAGTAAAACAAGTTTTAAGTGATAAGTCTACATAAAATGTAGATTTTATAGAGTAATGTCATGTGAGTTTAGCGTCTAGTTCACAAGAAATGTGTGACAAATTGAACCAATAATAAATAATTCATGTAGTTAATATTTGTGTGTTTTATCCAAAAATTGCATGAATTGTTTTAACATTGAAATAAATAAAATAAAAACGTGTTTTTAAATATCAGAATGGTTGAAAACCATTGGGTTTTATACAAGGTCGGAGTGACCCGTCTAGAAGTTGAAGACAACTCTTGACCCGGCTGTAGCTTGAAGATGGTACTGTAGTTGAAACTGATTTTTTCATTTTTTTCGTTATTGCTATTGTTACCTGAATTATTTATTGCTGATAATTATTTCAATTTTATTTAGTTTCATGACACTATTTCTGATTTGAATTCTGATTCACTATTCTTATCTAATGAATTGTTTTGGTTTCAACAAAATTGTTTCGTAAACATGAAGTTTTAGTTTCAATGAATTTGTTGACACTGTGATGTATGGATTGCTTTTGTTTTTTGTGACAATTTTAAGCTATTTTGAAAGTTTCAATTTCTGTGAAATAATTATTAAAGTCTTGTGCATTTATTGTTGCATGAATTTGGAGAACCAGAAATTGTGCCTAATATTGATTTTATTAGTGAATTAATTTCTTATTTCCCTTTAAAAAGAAAATTAGTGTCATTTATTATTATCTTTGCACAGTTATTCTGCTCACGCATTAATTGCTATTTGCTAATGTTTTGTATATGTGAGCTTAGAGTACTCAAGTCTTGCCCTTAGTTTCCGTGTTATTTCGTATTTTAATAAACTTGGCTAACTAATATGGATTTTGTAATTGGTATTGTTTATACCATACTATATGTGTAACCCTTATTGCGGTATTGAGTTGTTGTATAAATGAGTTGGTTTCATTGTTTTCGCACTTACATGGGCTTAGTGTTCCAATATTTTGGACTCCATTTTCGAATATTGACATTTTTTTGTGTGAATTGGACCCCACTTTTGGTTTCACTTATTATTTTAAAAATTTTCTGATGGTGTGAATAACAATGTTTCATGGTTTGTTCACCTTAGCATGAATACTAATATTTATTTTTGAACACCACAGATGAGTTAGTATTAACATTTATTAGTTATCAGTAAGTGAGCATTAAGTATCATTTTTTGAATTTTATATTCACTGCACATATGTCCACATATGTCTGGAATTATTTATGTCGCTTATAAGAAATAGTTTTACATGGATAGGTCCCACAATTTATAAACTTTGGACTTTTTAGAACTTTTTTCAACTATGCATCTTTTGTGGAATACACTTTCGGAATGGTGTCTTTTAGAATTCTGGTGAATTATTTTATTCAATGCTAACATGAATTATTTTCCTATTTTCCTGGTTATTATCTTCTATGTTCATTGTTTCAACTAATGCGAAGTTAGTTGTTATTGTTTTAAAAAATAAGTAGCATTACTGGCTGAAATTATTAGTTTGTTTTGACTGATTTTTATTTTCGAAATATTTGGATTGTTAGTGTGAATTATGTATTCATATTTGGGTATTATTATTTATTGATTCTTGAAATCCATTAGGACTTTCATTATAGTTTTACTTTTGGGTTTTAGTGAAACACTTGGTGTTGTGAAATCAATGAATTATTATTTTCCATTGGATTGAGTCTCGTTTTTTAACGTAGATTGAAACTTTTGATTGGGCCTCTACGTTTTAGAATTTTTTGGATCTTAGTACTATTCATGTACTATTTAAGTTTTGAAATTCTTGAAACTGGTACGGTTATTGTTCCAATAGTTGATTTTTGGATTATTTCACTTTTGTGAAAGATTACTTATCCATGCTTTAATATCTTACTTTTGGAATTTTGATTCACCTTTGGTGCTATAAATTTTAGACTATTATATTTGATTTCTAAAAACACATGTATGTTGTGAAGTGTTTCATGTTGGTGAACATTGTTGTTGATATATTATTTTCAAAGGGGATAAATTATTTTTAAATTACATGTGAAATTATGGAGAAATATGTATAATTTAAAAGTTTGTCTGTCCAAAAGGGATGAATTTTTATAATTATATGTAATTCTCCTTGTTGTTTAAATCTTCATGTGATGGAAAATATTTGTATATTGTATTCCCTGCCCAAAGGGGGGTTTATGATATATAAATTATTTTGTTGTTGCCCAAATTTATTAGTCATGAAAATTTCTTTGTAAATTTGAAGAATGCTTCTGGTTATTTCATGCAATTTCCTGCCCAAAGGGGGTTGTTGTGTGTTTTAATTGAAAGTTTGTTTATAATAAAGTTATTGGAGGTGCATTGGTCTAGGTGGTCTGTTTGCCCAAAGGGTATAGTGCTCTGAAGCCAGTGTATGCTCATTGATTTACTTGTATGAGGCTTTGTCCTTGGTATGTGCATTCTGTCCAAAGGGGATGTACTGTTTTGCTGGCCTCGTTGTAATGACTTGCTTTGTTAAAAATTGTATTTTGCCTTATAATTTATTTTAATGCATTCGTTTTGCCTTAGCAGTGAATCTTTTGTTAATTCCTTTCAATTAATTTAAATATATTTTACTAATTCATCTACATGAAAGTAAGTTGGAGTAAATATAATTTCTTAGTATTTTATGTAGATAACATTTTATTTTTTCATAAGATTTTGATTTATTGAATGACACAAGAGCCTTTCATCTAAAAATCTTTGATAGGAAAGACTTTTCGATAAATTTTTTGTGTGTAGAACAAAAATATTTTATTTTCATGTAGTGAGCTTAATTAGTGGGAGTTATAGAAGCTTGCTTTTGAATGTTTTAGATTCTTTCGATTCCCTTTATCAGTGGGAGTTATATTCAGTTTGTTTTTCTAGTCACTTTTGTATGCAAATTGATAATTATTTTGTGACTTTTGTTTGAATTTTATTGATGATCATCATTATGGTTTTTCTCCTGTCAACTGAGAAATATATGTATGAAATAATATCTTTAAGCATGTCGTGAGCTTAAAGATATCTGGATGTCACAAATTTTGAGATCTCATGTTGTATTGTGACATGTTGGTTATTTAACCTGAAAAATTTCATGTCATATGGAAATTGCATTAGTTCAATTTCATGTTGTTAATAAATTGGATTGAAAAGACAATTTCATGTTGTTTAGAAATTGCGGTGATGTAATTTCATTTTGTTGAGAAATTGCATAAGAAAAAATGTAATTTCATGTTATTTAGAAATTGCACTAATATAATTTCATGTTGTTGAGAAATTACATTGAGGACCGATAAGAATTAGTGTGTTACATTGTTGATCACTTTTTGACATTAATTCTTACTACACTACTAGGCTTAGGTTCATGAAAATGTAATACTCATTGTATGTGAGTATGGAAGGTCATATGCTGTGATATTTTCGATATATTGATCACCATGTTCCTATGATGAGGTTATGTTGGATTGAATCATTTTGAGATGTTGGAATTGGAATATTGTTTTTCAAAATTGTGGCCACGTAAGATGAATTTTCAATCATTAACTTGATAGAGTCGTTTTCGAAATAAAATGATTTTCAAAATAATATTAAATTAATTAATATAGCTCAAGTGGGAGAATGTTAGAAATTTTCCTTTATTTGGGCAACATTAATTAATTAGTTTTGTATTTTTAATTAATTGAGTGGATATTCAAATTTTAATATTTTGACTGACCCATTGTGATCATATTGAGTTGAGCTTCTGACATCTATTACTATTGGACCAAGTTGGGTAGCAGTATAGGCTTTAGTGTGACCCTAGTTTTCCATGATAGATTCCATGATGGGTGGATCCAGTTGGCACAGACTCTTTTCTGGTTAATTGGCTAGGTCCCTTCTCTAGCCTATTTATATGGGATTAAGCCCCATGAGTCATTATGCTCCCATAGCTGAAGGCTGCCAATTTTTGAATAGGCAATAGAGATGAAGACTCTGGCATCTTTTTCTCTCATCTTCTCCAGTTTTTCTTTGATTCAGTAATGGTCCGACAAGGTACACACAATCATAATTTTGATAACTCTGATTTATTGTTATTGATTTGGTGTTTTATAATCATATGCATGATCCGTCATTTTAGATTTATCATTTCGAACAATGTACCGAAAGTGCAAATTAGGGATCTTACGCTAAGCGAGGGGAATAAGGGTTCAGGGAAAGAAGATAATCAATGGCATCCCATATTGGACGAACCTTGAGCTCAGGAAAGCCTCCAACAAACTCGAACTAGGATGCCATTAGAATCAAACTTCGAGATTGAGATGAATGATAGTTTCTGCTTCACCACAAACGCAGAGTGTTGAAGGTTGAGAGCGAATAAAGAAATCAACTAATCCAAACGACGAGCATGACCTCGCTTCTAGTCTTCAACTTGCAAATGTACAAAAATGGTAATGCTATCAACGAGGTCGTAAGCACTGCAACTTCAATCGCCGCTCAGAGATCGCAGTTTGTGATTGCTCACGTTCAGATTTGCACACTTTTGCAATTCGTCATTTTTTTCCTTCGGAGGCTTTGGCTTTTCCATCTGCGGAATTGGTGTATTCTCCGCTCTTTGGCGGTGGTGGCGCTATTGCTGCCACTGCCTCCTCTTTCAATTTTTTGTTCTTTTGTAGGTTTATTCTCATCTTCTTTTAGTTCTTTATTTATCTCTTCTTTCTTTTCCTCTGCCTTATCTTCTTTTTTCCCTCATTCTTGCGAATTTTGTGGCGGCTTCTCCTCCTCCGCTATTGGTGCTGACTCTACGTTTTTTGTGTCCCAAAGATGAAAACCTAGAATCAATTGGGCTCGGATTAGAAGGGTTTATGTGCTTAAGAGCATCTTTAGTGGTAGATCTTAAATTGGGGTCTTAGACCACTTTTTAGTGGACTTTATTGTACCACATAGGATTAAAGATCTCTCAAGATCTCTTTAATTTTTTCCTTTAATGGTAGATCTCATTTTGAGATTTTAGGGAGAGAGAAAGAGAGACAAAATTTATTCTTTTTTGAATAATGTGTAGATCTTGAGGGATCTTGTACAAGAACTCATTTTCCATGTTGGAGATCTCTCCACTTCCTTTACCGGGAGATCTTATGTGAAGATCAGATCTTAAGCTCAAGATCTTTGCTTAAGATTTAGCACTAAAGATGCTCTAAGTGGACTATAGCGTGTGTGTTGACATGCGTGTTTTTTGTGATGTGACATTTTCTGGCGGTCATCAATAATGGCTACAAAAATACTGTCAGTAAATACCACTTTTTAAGTAAAAGATAATTTTGAAGTGATAGTATAAATAATTTACAGATTTAATATGATTAATTAAATTAATTATTTTTTTAAGAGACATAAATCAGCTGAAATAATCTCGGAGCATGTAAGTAGGAAAGAAGGATCATAATACAAATTTCTTCCATTTTTGGTTTATTATGGATTCCTCAAAAGATAACTATCTAATGGCTGCATTATGAATACACTTTCAATCCTCAACACGAACATTATGACATTGAAAATGCAACAAACGTTTCCACAATCTAAAGGGCAGGACAAAATGTTATATCATAACTATCAGCCCCTTTGCACTGATAAATCGGAGGTTGATTGTCCCCAGGGTAAGTATGAGCAAACGGACAAAGCCCCTTGTACTTCACCGAAATCTCATCCGGTTGGCAACCATTGCCATCGCAACAATATTTAGGGTCCTTATACCCATCACAAGGACTATTACACCCCACATATTGGTCATTCTTGTTCCCAACAATCAAATCCAAAGGGCACACACTAGAAAGCTCTTTGTTGCAATCCACCATAGGGCATGGCCCTGAACCGTCCACGAGGGTTCCACCATTTGGTTTGATTCGAACCAACATGTTCTGGCCGTGCTTCAAGCTCACTTCGTAGGACACAATAGGGTTGTTCACAACGAAGTTTAATTCGGTTATTGGGAATGAGGGGTTGAGGCCTGCACACTCCATGATCCCGTTGCCACAGTCGCCGGTTTCGCACGAGAAGTAGTTCGATGCGTTGGTGGAGCAACCGGTTCGAACCCAGATGGAGCCGCTGTAGTGGTCGTCCATGTTGAATATCTCGTAGGTGTCGCGAGGAAGGTCTGGCTCCAAGTCTCCAATGCTAGGGTTTGAGGCACGCCATAGGGTGTCCGAGCAGAAGTTCTCGAATGTGAAAGTCACGTCAGATTGCACTCCTGAAAAAAAGAGGTAAAAGAGACATTGTATCATATTGAAAGTTCAAACATGGTTTTATCATGCCATACCATACATAATCTTATTTTTAAATATGTTGTCTCTCAAGGATATGAAAAAAATATTTATGAATCAAAGAAATTGATTCTTTAAATAAATTTTAGTAATTGATAAATTAGTCAATATCCGAGTTCATCCAAATAAAAGTCTCTCAATTCCTTAAATAAAAACATTGTATGTGATGTGAAGCTATATATATATATATATATATATATATATATATATATATATAGATGACAATGTTAGTTCTGCAAATATTTTTTTAATCATAATCATTTCACAACTCTTAGTTCGGTGAATCGTCTCAGCGTAGCTATCTATAAGAAAATGAAGAAATAGCATCAAATTCATCAATTTGGTCGGATGTAATGGACTTGGAGGATCTCTACAGCTGATTCATTTTCTAAGCATGTGTATTTAAATTATGAACTGACCGCAATGTTTCATGTTTGTGAGATGGATGAAAATATTAGATGAAAAATAAGAAAGGGTCCTGTTCATGAGCAATGTTTAACTGATCAATTTTTTTTTAGTTTCTTCTTTCTTTACAGGGAGAAGTTTGCTCAAATGTATATTTTGAAAATTTCTTTTTATTAAAAAATTAGTACTTTAATTTTTATAAAAAGAACAGGAAAAATATTTTAAAAAAATAAATTGAAAGAGTTTTTAGAAAAAAAGTTAGTTTTTTTTCTCTTCTCTCTGTTAGGTTTAACACAACCTTAAGAAAGTTAAATTGATTTTTAAATCTATTTAAAAAAACTTTATTATCTCAATTCATTTTTAATGACCAACTAATCTTTTATGCTAACCCAAAGGTGAATATCCCAAAGATAATGAGAAAGATATGTTACATCATATGAAAAACATGTGGGGATCGATACTCTACAATTATTTTTGTGAATACATGAAATCGTGACCACAAAAATAGTTATTAATTATGTATTAAATAACAATAGGAAATATAACAAAATTAATAATGTGTTTGATTTAGCGTAAGTTAATGAAAATCACATCCAAATTCCACGTTAAAGCCAAAGCTAATTATTTTGTATGGCTTTAGATTTTCACATTCTGAATCCACGTTTTAAAGGGTTGAATGCAAATCCAAACACCCACTAAATTACTTTTAAACTGCAAGGTATATGTTTTCTTCTTGAACTGGAATGCAATTTTTTTTTTTAAAAAAAACATAAGAAGAAATAAAAATAAAAATGATAAAATAATAATTCTACTAAAAAATAATCAATCATATTATGTTAATAAAAAATAGTCATAACTATTGAATAATTAACATCAATAACATAGTTATAAAAAAATTCATATGGAACCCAAATTCCTTGTAATCAGGAAGTACACTTGATTCATCCGCTCGGTCAATAAGAATCATTGGAAAAAGATTGAACGACGACTGATATATCATAAATAAATTTGACTTAAAATGAGCATTTAAAATACAAACCTTCTAATCTTTATATCCGAAAATCCATATTCATGAATGAAGTAAATCTATGAAATCGATCCATTTTCATGAGAGGGGATTATTCATTACCTGCACATAGCAGCAGCATGGGAAGAAAAAGATTCAGAGAGACGTTCTTTGCCATGGAAAACTACCTTCAACTTCAAATTTGATACGCTAGAAATTTGGGAACTACCGTTAACTTCAAATTTGATACGGAAGAAATTTGGGAAGAGAAAAGATTTATAGAGGATG
>PYAF01001620.1:106255-121294 GCA_007407185.1 Glycine tomentella | reverse complement strand
CGATCCATTTTCATGAGAGGGGATTATTCATTACCTGCACATAGCAGCAGCATGGGAAGAAAAAGATTCAGAGAGACGTTCTTTGCCATGGAAAACTACCTTCAACTTCAAATTTGATACGCTAGAAATTTGGGAACTACCGTTAACTTCAAATTTGATACGGAAGAAATTTGGGAAGAGAAAAGATTTATAGAGGATGACTGAAACAAAGACAGAGAAACGAAGAAAAAAAAAGAAAGTGAATCTTAAATAATCTCAATTTATTTTAATTTTAAATTATAGTACGTTAAAAGTCACACTTTTAAATATCAACATGTTTAAGTATATAAATATTTACTAACATTGGGATATATTTTTTAATTACTCCTTCTCTTTCTGGTTTTAAATATAAGAAGAAAAAAATACATTTTTCTTTGTCTTAAATATAAGAAAATTATAACTAATTTTATTTTATTTATTGTTATTATCTATAAAATATCTTTTTATTTAATAGAGATGGTGGTTTCAACTACTATTTCTTATCCTTAATATCAAGTTTAAGTGAAGATAATTTGAAGAAAAAAATAATTGAAAATGATGCAAATTAAATATAGTTAACTAATTTTCTTAATTAGTGTGTTATGTTTTTTAATTAAAATTAATGTAATAAACTAAATTTGAGACAAAGTAACCATAAAAAAATTATGGCACCATTCAGATAGCATATATTAGTTATTACAAAATAACATTAATTTTCACACTTAAATATTAGATTTAAATATTTTGAAAATGGTAATTTTCATTAAAAAAAAAGGAAAACATTTATTACATTCAAAATAAAAATTATTAAAAAATATTTTTATCAATTAAAACTAATCATTTCTAGAAGCTTTAAATTATCCCTAAATACTCATATTAACATGATCTTCAAACTAAGACAATTAAAAATTATTCCATTTTTCTATTTATAAGACTCAATTATTTAACTTATTAAAATTCAGAAAAGTGATTATTTTAATTGATAATAATAAAATTATCTTAAATTTATAACTTTTCTTAAAATACCCTTACATTAAAACTCATATTTCTTCTAATTATTTTTTAATACATTCTCTCTCTTCTTTTAGCTATGAGTTATGAGTATTTCTATTCTAAAAATAATTAATACAAAAAAAATTATAAATTAAGTCTTATAAAAAGAAATAAACATCATTTTAAATTTAAATATTATGAATAAAAATGAATAAAGTATTTTATTTTATATAAGTTACGATGTTATGATGTTTGATTATGTTATATTGAAAATTCAAGGTAAGTAAAACAACTTTTATTTACATAATTGTACATAGGATATTTCTAATGATACTAACTAAGAAATTAGAAGAATCTATTTATTGTAAAAATCATGCAAGACTCTACAAAAGTTTATGAACAACACACAATTTTAGGAATTTTAATGAAAACACTAGCCTTATGTATACATAATCTGATCATGTGAGCTGATTGTCTTAAATTGTCCATATATAATAATTTATCATGTCATCACCATTTAATAGTTTTCAATTAATGAAAAATAAATATATTCATTCATCATATTTAATTTATTCTTCTTTTAATAAATGCATATTTAATTTGATAATAAATGTTCAATAAAACCATCAATTATATCTATGATATTGTTGTAAAAGAAGATTTTATCTGCATTCAGTGTCGAGCCTATCTTAAAAAAGAGAAAAAGAGTCGAGTCTTAAACCTGAGTCCAGTAATATTTTTAAAATTGCATCGGTCAAAATATTGGTTCAAAATTTAATTTGTGACTAAATTATGGTTGAATTGATAATAATTTTAATAATAATAATAATAATTAAATAATGCATAAAATAGTATTAGAAATATAATATTATAGAATGGTAACATTAAAACGAAGATAAAAATATCAATTCATATATAGTTTCTTATAACATTCAAAGTAAACATAAAAATCTAAATCAATATCATAATATTTAAGTTTAAATTTTAATAAATTACAAAAATGTCAATTAACAATAAAAAATTACATATTGAATAAAAAACAAAGTTACAAATTAATATAGTATATAATTATTAAATAAATTAAGATATAAACAATATAAACTAATATAGACGACTAAGTTATATTTTATAAGAAAAATAAATAATAATTGATAAATAATTTATATCAATTTGTGTATCTAACTAAATATGTATTTTAACTTAAATATTTTTTTAAAATATTGGTTCAAACCGATTTCTGTACACTGGTTTTGTACTGGTTGTCATCAGTTTTGGTTCAATTTGACCAAAACATCTGATATTTTCGAGTTAACGGATCGATCATTACTTATTTGGTTGTTTCCAGTTCAACCGATTGAATCGGTCGATTTAGTGTTCAACATAATGGTGACTAGGGTAATAGCATGTAAGTGTATCATTCCATCAGATTTTGACATTTTCAAAATATCTCACACTTCTTAGGCAGTTTTGATAATTGAATTTCCCCTACTCCTTGATGAATCTGTAACGGTGTTAATTGGACCTTCTTTCGAGCAGTATCATCAGTTACTTGTGCTGATTCCGGTTTAATAAAGCTCCAAATGTTATGAGCTCTTAAATGTGTGGCCATCAACATTTTCCAATAATTAAAATTTTACTTCTTCACATCTAACTTTGATAGTTTGCATGTTATCCGATATTCAAATCTCATTGTTGTTATTATTAAAAAAGAAAATAAATGTTCAAAATGGCGTCACTTGAAAGCTTAATTAGCCTTTATTTCTTTAGTTACATTATATTGAAGCTTAGTATACAACTTAATCTGTATGATTGAAAAAAAAAAAAAAAAAAACTTAATCTCTAACTTTTGAGATATATTTCTAAATTTTCACAACTGTTTTTATTCGAATTCTGTCAGCCAAAAGTTTAGTTTCTATCCTTAATTAGATGATTCTTGACATTCTGTGCTAGTGAAGTGGAAATAAGCTATGATATTTTGCATACTTTTGTTTTAGGTGACATAATCAGTGAATTGGGATTTGACTTAGCATATAATCATATGGAATAGAAGAATTTTATATAATAATAATAATAATAATAATAATAATAATAATAATAATAATAATAGATTTGGTATATAACAATTTATTATTATATTAACAGGCCATTTTATTTTAATACATACATAAAGACCAGTCAAACATCAGGCATGAGATAAAAGATATTAATCCTTTAGTTGCTGAGGATTTGGATCTAAGGTTGAAAAAGCAAGGAGCTCCTCGTCTTGTTGCAATATGGCCATTTCATCTTCATTCAAGTAAACCCAACATTCAATTCCATTTCCTGAAGGTGTATCCGTTAGTATGACCGCGTTAAAAAACATAGAATCGTCAACTGAATCAGCCACACAAACCCATATTGGTTTTCCCCATCCATAATCAACGTCATAAAGTCCAAAGTTGCACCAACTCGTAAAATGAACGTAATTAACCCCATTTGTGGTCCTTGCAGCAAAACTCGATGCTTTCTCAATTAACTCTTTTGAAACTTCACAATATTTAGCATACCCTTCATCACCTTCGAAGCCTTTCACAAAATCAGAGTTGATACTTGTCACTGCTTCCCTCAATTTAACAACCAAGTCAGGTAATAACTCCATTATTACCTTGTTGTCCTTTGAACTCATTATTAAAGCCAAAGCCACAAAATTACCCATACACGATTTTGGAAACTTAGGAGATGCCCTTCTACGCATATTTACCGCATGAGTTATCAAAGTAGGCCTCTCTAAACCAAAGTTTGCATTGAAAACTTTTGCAGTACATTTGCATAGAAGGGATGTTACTACCTCCACGCGAGTAGGGTTTTGCACGGTTAAACTAGACCCTTGAGCCCTTAACCTCGAAATAGCTTCAGCATCAAATAAAAACCTCCGCATAGCAGCCCTACCCTCGTTCAAAAATTGGCCACAAAAATTCATCACACTTGTGTCATGTGGGCATGCATAATTATTCTGAGGGAAAGGGGTATCAAAGTTTGGAAATTGATCAAATGCATGTTGATGAGAAGAGTTAGAAGAACCCCAACTATTTAAAAAGAAAGTTGCACCTGCTCCATCCGCTATCATGTGAGATATCAAGGTACCTATCCCCATGCCACCACATGTAAAACAATTCACTTGTACCATAGTTGTGTACCATTCGGTCGCTAATTCCATAATTGGTTGATTTGGAACAAGTTTATGGATAAGCGACGAGAAATTAGGTTGGTTGAAAAATTCAGCTAGAGTGCAACTTACTTTGGCCTCGGTGTAGGGAACCCCTTCATCATTGCAATCGATGGTAAACTTGTCCTTAACTCTTCCAGCGAAGGGGTAAAAATGAGTCAAGACTTGTGATAATGATTCCTTTAATTGTTTCAATCTTTGTTGAGTTATAGTACTGTCAATAGTGGCTTGAGGACTCTGAGCAAAAGAGTAGAAAAGAACCATTGGTATGTATATAGAAGGCATGAACTGGTCTAAGATGGAGAGATTATGTGTTTTTGGGTGATTTGGTGTTGGGCAAGAGGGTTTGATGCACTGAGTGGAGATTATTTCAACTTCCATATTCTTGGTTGATGCAAAGGTGTGATTGAGAAAGTAAGTAGCATAGTCGATTGTCCACTCTGCACAAATATATAAGAAATTTGTCAAACAGTGTCTCTTTTTTTATGAAAGGGTTTTTTTTTTTTTATTATCTTTAATCTTTTTTTTTATATTTTTGCTTTCGATAAATTTGAAATTTATATTTTTTAATCCCTATATATGTTGTGAAACGGTCGAGCCTTTGAATTTTTTATATTTTAAAAAATTTATTTGAGTTTAATGATTATACAGTGTATAAATATGTAAACCATTATACACTATAAATTAATTGGAAATTGTGGTTAATTTAATTTTAAGGTATTATTGTAAAAAATTTAAAAAATTATATCATACATAATATAGTTTGTAATTAGATTATAGTAATACAAAATTATTTTTTATCGTTAGACCATAATATTATATATATATATATATAAATTTATTGTAATAAAAATATTAAACTTATCTAATCATTTAAATATATGTTAATAAAATTTTGGAGTATTCAATTTAATTAATGCCTTAAATGTTCCTTTCAAAATACTTATTGATCTCGAAAAAAGTTGCATATTTTGCTGCTGATCATCCGTAGAAAGTTTTCATCATTTACTATACTAAATAAAATACTACTTCATTATTTTATATAGTAAATGATTAAAAATATTTAATAATATATTTAACATCCTTTAATTAATACCATAAGCGTTTTAATATAAAAAAAGTTACTGATCACGACAAAAGACACGAATTTTTCAGCTTTTCATCGGTAGAACGTACGTTTCATTATTTATTATAATAAAATAAAAAAATTCATTTAATACTTATTTTTAAATTATTAAAATATATTTTAAAATTCATTTAATACTTATCTTAGGCAAATTGATCACGAAACTATCTTATTTTATTGTCATTAAAATTATTTGGTGCACCAATAAAATATAATAACTAGTTTTTCCATCCCTTAATTTTACCATCATATCTCACCAATGTTTCTATTCTTATCTCACCAATGTTTCTATTCTTGTTATCGTCATTATTAATACTATTACAATCAATGTCAAAATTAATGTTATTTTTATCATCATCATTGTCATTGTTTTCACTACATCACAATTGTCATAATTTTTAATGTCATCGTTACACCTACTACCGACATGCACACTAAATCATTACCAATAATTCTTTGCCATTGCCCTAGTAACCATGATCACAAATATCATTGCCCTAGTGACATGCACACTAAATCATTACCCCTATCATTTGTCATCACTATTATTATCATTGTCACCTTTATCATTTGTCATCACTACTATCATCATTGTCACTCCTACCTTATCACCACTACCATTTACCATCAAGATCTATGGGTCAACTATTATAACCCACAGTCTTCACGAGCCATGAGCTTAAAAAAAAAATCCTATTTATGATTATAGACTTTTCAGCTTGATATAATGAATTTACCAAGACTTCTTAATCATATTTTTAATATATATAAAAAAGAATCACACCTGAAGAAACTTTAGAGTTTTTTGAACCATCTCACTTCTTTCTTTCCAATTAGATGTTTGATTGAACCCTTTAATAAATTAGTTAAAAAAATTTCCTATTTATGGCATTGTTACCAATATCATAATTGCTGTCACTATGACTACTAGTATCATTGTCACCCCTATCATTTGTCTTCACTACAATCACCATTGTCACCCCTATCATTTGTCATCACTACTATCATCATTGTCACTCCTACCTTATCACCACTACCATTTACTATCAAGATCTATGAGTCAGTTGTTATAACCCACAGTCTTCACGGGCCACGAGCTTAAAAAAAATCATATTTATGATTGTAGACATTTCAGCTTGATATAATGAATTTACCAAGACTTCTTAATCATATTTTTAATATATATAAAAAAGAATCACACCTGAAGAAACTTTAGAGTTTTTTGAACCATCTCACTTCTTTCTTTCCAATTAGATGTTTGATTCAACCCTTTAATAAATTAGTTAAAAAAATGCTATTTATGATGGTAGACTTTTCAGCTTGATATAACGAATATACCCCGGCTTCTTAATCATATTTTTAATATATAAAAAATAATACACCTGGAGCAACTTAAAGTTTTTTGAACCATCTCACTTCTTTCTTTCCAATTAGATGTTTGATTGAACCCTTTAATAAATTAGTTAAAAAAATTTATATTTATAATTGTAGATTTTTAGCTTGATATAATGAATTTACATAGACTTCTTAATCATACTTTTAATATATAAAAAATCACACATGAAACAACTTAGAGTTTTTTGAACCATCTCATTTCTTTCTTTCCAATTAGATGTTTGATTGAACCCTTTAATAAATTAGTTGTGGTACCTAAAGATCATAACTATGTCCGAGGATGTTTGTTTCTAGTGCTAAAATAAAGTTGACTATAAGGACAAAAGAGTAGAGAAAATATTGAAAGATATTTATCCATAAAAACCAAAATTTAGCACAACAAAATGTTTTTAAGTGATAATTTCAAAATGGGTCTTTTAAAGATAAGTTAATATAAATATATCCACAAACTACAATTTTATTATTTATTTATTTATTTATTATTGTATTTTTTTATTTAGTTTCACGAATCATTTGCTAGCCAATAGCTTGCGAGTTAAGTAGTGTGGACGCAAGCTGGTTAAAAGCCTAGCTAGCTTGTTTATTTTGCGGACTTATACGAATTGGCATTGCATGGCTATATAGGGTAGAGCTATATGGGTTTGTCAGCCGACCGGGGATCTATATATCCAGTTGTAGCCATTGCCATGGTAACCTTTGCTATTACAACAACCATCACCTATTACTACTATCTAGTTTGCATGAAATATAGGATATGATAATACAATAAAGCAACCCAATTATGAATTTAGAAAGGCCACAAATTTTAAACAAGCCCCTATTATTTATGTATAAACAATTCACTAATTAAAAAAATTACTAACTAGAAATTATACAAAAAATAACACTATAAAGCAATTATAAAACAAAATAACAAAGATTAAGTAATATATCATATTTGAGTAATTTTATATAAAAAAAAAAGATATTTTAGAAAAAGGAGACCTCCTTTCATCAATAAAAGTCGATGATATGTATTTTGCATATATATCTTGGTTCCAAAAATATAAGAAAAAAAATACTATATGATTGAAACTATAAATAAATAACTGCCACTTAAAAGCATAATTATTGGTCATAACCAAAACTAATATCTTGATTAGAAGTGAATAATTTTAAAGTAAATTAGAATCATTGAAAACTATTTGTGATCACACTGCTTTGGATATCATTTGCATTTTAACTAGGAAAAAACTTTCATCTTTATAAACACACGCAATAGATATAGGTTATAGCTAGAAGATTACGTGATGAAGGGATTTTCTTTGTGAAAAAAATATTGAAACATTCACGCCGTTGATCCCGGTGGATCAGAACATTAACAATTAAGACAATTCTACACAGCGGATATATGACAGCAGCCCCATTTTATGGTCAAGGTTGACAGCAGCCTTGAACTAACTCGTAGTCTTGTCTTAATGCAACAGAATTGTTCCACGTAACAATTATATTGTTAAAGATTCAAGCCTCGTAGCCTATAAATAGCATGGCTCCAACCATGCAAAACTCACCATTGCACCTGCAAAACGAGAAGTATCCAACAATGACTACCACCCGTGTTGCTATCTGTCTTTGCTTTGCATTCCTTTACTACGGTATATATTTCAACTACATTACACTTCTCATTTTATTTCCTACTCTACTTATTTGCTTTAACTTAATAGACGCGACTTATAGTTATTACATTCATTTATTCAAGAATATAATGTAGACATATTTCTCATGTTAATTGGTATTATGCGCTATCCGTAAACCTGAATCAAATAATTAAGTTGTTAAACCAGCTGGCAATGCATGAAATCTCTTCCGCAGCATGTAAAAAGAATTATGAGATTTTTGTCACGTTATTTTAGGTGGTATAAAAACTATAAACTTTGTATTACTGAAAATCTATATACAAACTTAATTCTTTAAATCCTACAAAATTCTCTTTTTTCCTTCTTTGATAAATAGAATATTAATTATTATATTTATCATTTTCTATTTTCCCTTAATTATTTAACTCTTCCCTCCTAAGAGGGTTTGTTTGAGAGTAAAATTTTGAAGAAATAGTTAATTTTTTATATAGTTAAGAGAATTATATAATATTAATTTATAAAAGCGATAACAAATTGGAATATATATGTAAAAATGTTATTTTTTGTTAGTCAATCATTTTAATTTTAATTTCAAAATGTTATCATATTAAAGGATATTTATTAAAAAAAGATGCTCTTTTCAGTCTTTTCCCCTGTATAAAAACTTATTTTTAAGCATACTCTAACCGCCATATCAAAGGATATAAAAAATCTGCAATATAAATTTATTATAATAGGAAAACTGCTAATATGTACAGCAGCAAAACTTTTGTTGGTATAATTTTTGTACATTTTGATTTTTGTACTATATATATAGGAATGCTGTTTATGGATAAATAAAAATATATTTGTAGCAGCTCATGATTTTGGTTTTGTATGCAGCGGCCGAAGGAGCCAAGGTTAGTTTCAATAACAAGTGCACATACACGGTATGGCCAGGAACCCTAACCGGTGACCAAAAGCCCCAATTATCAAAAACTGGTTTCGAGTTGGGTCCAGGAGCATCCGACTCTGTGGACCTTCCATCTCCATGGTCCGGTCGGTTCTGGGCCCGAACAAGATGCTCCAACAACAACGGAAGGTTCAGCTGCGCCACCGCCGATTGCGCCTCCGGTCAAGTCGCATGCAACGGTGCTGGTGCAATCCCGCCCGCTACTTTGGTAGAAATCACAGTTGCAGCAAACGGAGGGCAAGATTTCTACGACGTTAGCAACGTGGATGGCTTCAACGTGCCCATGTCCGTAACCCCACAAGGTGGGAGTGGCGATTGCAAAACCTCAACTTGCCCTAAGAACATTAACACTGTGTGCCCTGCCGAGCTTCAAGTTAAAGGGTCCGATGGCAAGGTCATCGCTTGCAAGAGTGCTTGCGAGGCTTTTAAGGAAGATAGATATTGTTGCACTGGACCTAACAACACCGCAGAGACATGCCCACCTACGAAATACTCTCAGATTTTTGAGGAGCAGTGTCCTGATGCTTATTCCTACGCTTACGATGATAAGAGTAGCACTTTCACTTGCTCCAACAGGCCTGATTATGCCATCACATTCTGCCCTTGAACTGCTCACTAGAGGAGAGATCCACTTAATTGATTACATATCCCTCGATCGGTTAAAAATAAGTGAATACACAATTACTATGAGCCACACATAGGTTATATAGTATGAATAAAAAATCACTTGATTTCGGTGATTTTGTATTGATGAATTATCGTCCAATTAATCAAGTTTAGCTTTTATGATTGTTTTATATATATATATATATATATATATATATATATGCTGCTTTACCTTCGTTTTTAACTTCTTTGATGATTAATGGAATAACTTCTATAACGATAAAATAAAAAAAAATATATAAGAAAGAATGCGGCTTGTATTTAATTTGTAATTTTTTTAACAGAATGAAAAATTAATCCTTTCATGTACCTAAAAAACTATGTAAACACTGTTAATTGAAAGAGGAATAGGATTGTAAAACAATGTAAAATTTTTGAGGTGTTTGATCATAAAACAATTCAATCAATGGATGAGATTGTAACCAAGGAATACATACGGTTCAAAACTTGGTTGAAGCTTTTGAGTTTGTATGTTTAGGCTTAGGAAAGCATAGACATCCAAATATTTTTAATTTGGTGTAATTGGGTTGATGATGAAATATAATAAAGTAAGAGAATTTCATTTTAGGAGTGGGATCGAGTAGGGAGCAGGTTAAATATTAGATATGTTGTTTTTTGGAGCACAGATTAAAGTCCAATATCGTGGTGGGAATGATGCTTAAGATGAAAGGGGTGTTGGATAATTTCCATTTTTACTTGATTGATACTTTCCGTTTTTATTTGATTGATATTTTCTGTTTTTATTTGATTGACCAAATCAAATAATATTTGATGGTTTAGGCCCAACCCATTGTAAACCTAATTCATCCTATAAAATAGATGAGTAAGGGTGGCGGTAATGGGTGCATAGATAGAGAATTGAAAGCCTCAAGTGACAGTCTTGAGTGTCATATTTGAACAAGCCACCGTGCTTGCATATTTGAGAGCTTAGAGTGACACACTGTGAGCGTTTGAGTGACCACCATTGTTGGAGAGGTTGAGTGTACCACCACATTGGTGTGTTTTTGATTCATTGTAACTGTGATTTGTTATAGTGGATTTTGATACTGAACTAGGTCCTATGAGTTTTTTTTTCCTCATATTGAGGAAGGTTTTTCCACGTAAAATAGATTTTGATTGTTTCTCTCGCTCCCTATTTGATTTCCGCTTTCGCATTTGAGTTTATTTGAGGGTCCGAAATACCCAACAGTTCCGCTTCCGCAAACTGACGGGCCGAGATACATTCGCGTTCGACCGACCGAGGTTCAAACCGAGGTACCCCTTGCATTCTACCGGGGTCCAAGATACCCCAACAGTGGTATCAGAGCCCGGGTTCGACGGGTTCTAAAGGAGACGAGATGGAGACCAGCGGCATAACTCACGATGGAGATATGTTCAAGTTGACCGCAAATAACTTCAACTATTGGAGGTCGATGATGGAAGATCATCTTATCTGCAAGGATTTATATGATCTTTGAAACGTTGGCTGATGTGGCGCGATTCTGACCAATGCGCTAGTGCCTCGTCAGAAACGGAAAAGACACGTGGCAGCTGGCTACTATTTCACTAAGGAGGCCAGCTGGCTACAGGCATGCACCATATTCGCTGTTGTGCCTAGCGAATTCGGCCACGTAGTTCGTTGGTCTCCTTAGTGAAATAGTAGCCAGCTGCCACGTGTCCTGCTCGTTTCTGACGAGGCACTAGCGCATTGGTCAGAATTGCGCCACATCAGCCAACGTATTTCGCTGGACTGCCCAGCAAATTATGCCGCATGGCAGTCTGAGAAATACTTTGGCACGCGTGACATTTGAGTAAATATTTTTAAAAATTATTGCACAAAGGTCGAGGTCTCATTAATTTCTATACGGCGGATATGACTGCAGCCTCTTTTGGGGTCAAGGTTGACTTCGGGCTTGAAGATTCAAACGTCGTAGCCTAAATTTTACCTAAAATACTCAATATGTTAAAAATAATGTCTGAAAAATGTGCATGTTAGCGTGCATATTACTACTCCAATGGACTTTTGGCATGCATAGATTTATTTTCTCGCCATACCTGCACTAACATAGCATTCACACTTCCCACTTACGCGTTAAGGTACTCCACAAAAATTATTTTATTTCTTTTTTTAAAAAAAAAAAAAACTCCACGATTAATTTCATCATGAAAGACTATACTTTCATGATCAGTTCTGATGGGGTCAAGTTGAAGATTTCAAAGTTCAAACGGGAAAGGAGTTCCTGCTAAAATACGTTTTTCTTCTTCTTGAATATATGGGGCCAAAGACACCCTTTGACGGGTCACAGTTAGTATGAGAAAAGTTGTCTTGAAAGCTTCAAGTTAGCATTAAGATGTTTATTTAAATAAACACGCTTCAATTTGATCATTAAGTTGAGATGAATTTTGAAAATTTAATCATGATAAAATAAGATCAAATTGGTTCTGAAAAAAAAAAGGTACATAACAATAACTAGTGTATATATGTTTATCATATAATTGATTTTAAAAAATTAATAATAAATGGGGCAGACGAATCTACTCGGAAGACATTGAAGCAACTGTCTCTAATATTATTTTTTTTAATATAATACACATGTGTAATTATGAATTGTGTATATAATATATATTTTTTAATATAGGAATCAAAGTTTAAAATCTGGAGATTGCATTAACTTATACATACTACTCAATCAATACTATTCAATCAATTGAATTAAATCTTCTTAATATTATGTTCATAATATTTTTTTGTGAAAAACTGAAAATTATATCCATAATATGAAATGTAATATAAGTATTATTTCCACATATTTATGTATATGAACATTGTTCCAACACAATATACATTTTTCTGTTAAAGGCAATGATTTTGAAAGAACAGAAGGATAAAAAAATTGAGTATACTATTTGATGATAAAGTAGAAATAGATGAAAAGCTTAATTGGTTTTTTAATAAACAAAACTATATAAAGTCTTGATTAAAAGTGAAGATTTTGAATGTAAATTAGAATCATTGAAGACTATTTGTGATCACACTGCTGTGTAATTAAATTGCATTTTAACTTGGAAAGAACTTCCGTCTTAATTTATAGATATCTACACGTAATAAGTATAGAAGATTACGATGAAGGAATTTTCTTTGTGAAAAGACTATTGAAACATTCACGCGTTAATCACGGTATATCAGAACATTAACTCTTACGACATTAATTTCTATACAGGGGAGATGACTGCGGCCTCTTTATGGGGTCAAGGTTGACTTCAGCCTTGAAGAATTAAACCTCTTAGCCTATAAATAGAATGGCTTCCAACATGCAAAACTCACACCATTGCACCTGCAAAACGAAAAGTATATATATCCAACAATGACGACCACCCGTGTCGCTCTCTGCCTATGCTTTGCATTTCTCTTCTGCGGTATATATTTCAACTACATTTCACATCTCATTATACTTCCTTCTTAGCTTATTTGTTATCATACAAAGTTACAAACCAGTCCCATTAATTATTGCACTCATTTAAGTAAGAATATAGACATTGCTAAAGTTAATTGGTTTTTGTTTTGTCAGCCAAAAAGTATATTAAATGTGGCTACAAGAGGTACACCCCAACCCTTTTATAACCCTCCCACCGACTTAATTGATTTCTATCAAGAAGATCTTCCACTAAAAAAACACTAATTAAATTAGAAATTTTAGTTTAATTCAACAAATAAAATTTCAATATATGTCTTTTTAATAAGTAAGTTGGTGATTTTTATCATTGGGTGATACTAAATTCAGTCTTGTTAAGTATGTAAAATTTTGACTTTAAAATTTGTGGATGAAAAATATATTAAATTTTTTTTATCAATCTTTCGATAAAAATAAATTACTGACAAAAGTTTATAGATATTTTGTACTAATAGCATAATTAAGAAAAAGAATAATAATAATACATGAACATTCCTTAATTTTAAACATCCCACCAGTATTTTTTATTATCACAAATCCTATCATACTTATATTAATTTTTATCCCTCTTTCTAGGTGTTTGATAGGTTTGTTCATCAAACTTTTCCTAAGATATACATGTTTTTGTAGAATTTTTGAGTGATTTTTGTATTATATAGCAATGCAATTTACAATATTAAGGAAAAATATTTCCTAGTAGCTCATGAATTGAATTGGGTTTAATTTTGTATGCAGTTGCTCAAGGAGCCAAGGTTACTTTCACAAACAAGTGCACATACACGGTATGGCCAGTAACCCTAACCGGTGATCAAAAGCCCCAATTATCAAAAACTGGTTTCGAGTTGGCTCCAGGAGCATCCGACTCTGTGGACCTTCCATCTCCATGGTCGGGTGCGTTCTGGGCTCGAACCGAATGCTCCAACAACAACGGAAGGTTCAGCTGCGCCACTGCCGACTGCACCTCCGGTCAACTCGCATGCAATGGTGCTGGTTCAATCCCCCCGGCAACCAAGGCAGAAATTACCGTTGCAGAAAACGGAGGACAAGATTTTTACGACGTGAGCAACGTGGACGGCTTCAACGTGCCCATGTCCTTAACCGCACAAGGTGGGAGTGGCGATTGCAAAACCTCAAGTTGCCCTAAGAACATTAACTCTGTGTGCCCTGCAGAGCTTCAAGTTAAAGGGTCTGATGGCAACGTCATCGCTTGCAAGAGTGCTTGCGAGGCTTTTAAGGAAGACAGATATTGCTGCACTGGACCTAACAACACCGCAGACACATGTCCACCTACGAACTACTCTCAGATTTTCGAGGAGCAGTGTCCTGATGCTTATTCCTACGCTTACGATGATAAGAACAGCACTTTCACTTGTTCCAACAGGCCTGACTATGTCATCACATTCTGTCCTTGAATCCTCACCTCTCTACAAAACACACTTTGTTGCTCTATCCTTAGTATAAATATGAGCATGCCAATAATATATACTATGAGCCATCAATAAGACATTAATTATGTGCTCTTTTGAGTTTTGACGATTGTATTAATGAATTATCGTTCTATTTATAAAGTTTAATTTTTATACTCTCTCTTTATGAGAATAATTTGTTTTGGGGGTTTGTTTATGCTAGCTCCTTTT
>PYAF01001620.1:95425-106155 GCA_007407185.1 Glycine tomentella | reverse complement strand
TTGTTGCTCTATCCTTAGTATAAATATGAGCATGCCAATAATATATACTATGAGCCATCAATAAGACATTAATTATGTGCTCTTTTGAGTTTTGACGATTGTATTAATGAATTATCGTTCTATTTATAAAGTTTAATTTTTATACTCTCTCTTTATGAGAATAATTTGTTTTGGGGGTTTGTTTATGCTAGCTCCTTTTTGCCTAGCCTTCAATATTAAACCTTTCAAAGAGTAATTGGTTTTTTTTCAGCAAAGAGAAAATTTCATTAATCAAGAGAAATACAAGGAGCACTGGGTACCCAACCCATTCCCATGAAGGTGCACTCGCCCCTTATCACAATTAATTACTACCGATGTTGTTTCCTCTTCAAATCCAGCCTACTTAGTACATACACTGGATTCGTCAAAACAAATTATTATACATTAATTGTGTCTCAACAATGTCTTATATGCTCCTAGTGTTGCACAAGGTTTGGCTTTTGTTTCTTGATTAGTTATGCGAGTCTAACCAAGTTTTATTTATTTATTAAGGACTAAATGAAGGAAATGCATAATTGCAAGTTGCTTACTCCATCAATCTCTTCTCATGCCTACTCAATTCAGACTTCTACCTCCTTTCGTCATTGGCATCAAAGACTCGATCATCCCCTGCACCTCTCGTGTCCTTCATCGTGCGCCTAAAGTCCAACAAAATTTCTATTGTTGTTTCATCTCGAGTCTTGTAATTAATAAGAGTCATAAATTACCATTCAATGAATCTTCTTTGACCCGCACCGGTTATGTACTCCAAATACACTTGGTTATATATCTCCGATGAAATTTAAATATGATGTTGCACTTATATTTCCAATTCTTAGAAATCTGGTGGAAAAAATCAATTCAATGAAGAAAAAAAAAGAACAGAAAAGAAAAAAGACATTACTCTGATAATTGTGGGGAATTCATTAAGCTCAATTTTTTTTTTCAAAATCATGGTATCGCTCATTTAACTACTCAATCCACTCCACCCCCAGAACATGCATAATGGTCTCTCTAAGCGAAAACATAGGCATTTACTTGAAATTGCTCGGTGCCCCTTGTTGGGGTATCTCAGACCCTGGTAGAATGCAAGGGGTACCTCGATTCGAACCTCGGTCGGTCGAACACGAATGTATCTCGACCCCTCGGTCTGCGGAAGCGAAACTGTTGGGTATTTCGGACCCTCAAATAAACTCAAATGCGGAAGCGGAAATCAAATAGGGAGCGAGAGAGACAATTAGAATCTATTTTACGTGAGAAAACCTTCCTCAATGTGAGAAAAGAAAAACTCACGGGACCTAATCCAGTATCAAAATCCACTATAACAAATCACAGTTACAATGAATCATAAACACACCAATGTGGTGGTACACTCAACCTCTCCAACAATGGTGGTCACTCAAACACTCACAGTGTTTCACTCTAAGCTCTCAAATATGCAAGCATGGTGGCTTGCTCAAATATGACACTCAAGATTGTCACTTGAGGCTCTCAATTCTCTGTCTGTGCACCCATTGCCTCCACCTTTACTCATCTATTTATAGGATGAATTAGGTTTACAATGGGTTGGGCCTAAGCCATCAAATATTATTTGATTTGGTCAATCAAATAAAAATAGAAAATATCAATCAAATAAAAACGGAAAGTATCAATCAACTAAAAACGGAAATTATCCAATAAATCTCCTTTTCCGTTTTTTCAATGAGACCGGGGTCTTCAACTTCAACAACCAGGCCTTCATTCTCGGCTTCAATGTGCCGAATTCATCAGCCCTGCTCCTTCACAGCAATCTTCAAATTTTCATGCTAGTACCGACTTGGTCATCATATCGGACCCGTTCAAATTGGTGTGCACTTTACCAAGTGCAAGCTGTCCAGCTTCCACCACATCCAGGATCCAGCAATACCTCACATCAATATGCTTGGTACGGGAGTGATAGGTCGAGTTCTTCGCAAGATGAATTGCGCTCTGGTTGTCACACATCAGCTCGTACTTTTCTTGGTCATGGCCGAGTTCCATGAGGAACTTCTTCATCCACAACATCTTCTTGCTTGCCTCGGTCACGACAATGTACTCGGCCTCGGTCGTCGAAAGTGCCGCACACTTCTGCAACTTTGATTGCCACGAGATTGCTCCTCCGACAAATCTCATCAAGTATTCGGTCGTCGACTTTCTCGAGTCGGAATCTCCCCCTAAATCGGCATCCGAGTAGCCTTGCAGCTCGGCTTCACCATCTCCAAATCGAAGGCAAAAATCGAATGTACATTTCAAGTACCTGAAGATCCACTTCACCGCTTCCCAGTGCTCTCTGCCGGGATTCGATAGAAACCGGCTCACCATTCCAACTGTAAACGCCAGGTCGGGTCTTGTGTAAACCATTGCATACATCAAACTTCCGACGACGGATTGGTACGAGATCTTCAGCATCTTCTCTCTATCTTCATCAGATCTCGGATATTGCTTTTTACTCAGCTTCATGTGTCTTGCCAGGGGGTGCTCACTGTCTTGGCTTTATCCATGCTGAATCTCTTCAAGATCTTCTCAACATATTTCTCTTGACTTAGCCACAGTAGCTTCTTCGTTCTATCTCGGATGATCTTCATTCCGAGAATCTGTCTTGCAGGGCCGAGGTCCTTCATGGCGAAGGATAAGCTCAATGCCTTCTTCAAAGTAGCAATCTTCTCCTTGCTTTGCCCTACAATCAGCATGTCGTCAACATATAACAGAAGGATCAGAAAGTCTCTGGTTTCATACCTCTTCACAAATACACAGTAGTCAGCTTCCGTCTTCATGAACTTGTGATTATTCGTGAAGGAATCAAACTCATGTACCATTGCCGAGGTGCTTGCTTCAAGCCATAGAGACTCTTCTTCAACTGACATACCATGCCGTCGCATCCTAGAGCACCGAACCCTTCAGGTTGCTCCATATATATCTCTTCCTCCAACTCACTGTGAAGGAATGCGGTCTTCACATCCATCTGTTCTACCTCAAGGTCCGATGAAGCAGACATGGCTAACACGATTCGGATCGAGGTCATCTTCACAACAGGAGAAAAGATTTCTTCAAAATCAATCCCCTTCTTCTGATTGCAGCCTTTCACTACAATCCGGGCTTTGTATCTCGGCTTCTGCCCGTTCTCCTCTTGTTTGATCCTATACACCCACTTGTTCTTCAGAGCTCGTCTCCCTTTGGGCAGCTCGAGCTCATAAGTCTGGTTTTCATGCAAGGAATTCATCTCTTCCTACATTGCCTTCTCCCACGCTTCTTTTTCTGAGCTCGTTATGGCCTCATCATAACTCTGAGACTCACCATCTTCAGCAATGACGATGTATTCATCAGGTGGGAACCTTGTAGAAGCTCTTCTTTCTCGAGTGGGGTATCTCGACTGTTCTTCAGCAGCCGCTTGAGAATCCGATTCATCATCTTCATCTCGGTTCTCATCAATTCGAACATTGGTATCCTGATCCTCATCAGTATCTTGCTGGATATCATCATCTTTAGCTTCTCCCCCTGCTTCAGTCTGCACATGAGGGACGGGTTCTTCACTTCGGTCAAGAGGGTCGGGTTCTTCATGTCTGACAGTAACCCAGACATGGGGCTTCGAGATGTCATGAAGAGTCTCATCTTCATGAAAGATCACATCTCGGCTTCTCACTATCTTCTTCTTGATAGGATCCCACAGTTTGAACCCGAACTCGGTTTTCGACGAACCGAGGTAGATGCATTCTTTCGTCTTTGCATCGAGCTTTCCCTTTCATCTTTAGGGATATGCATGAAAGCTCTGCATCCAAACACCTTCAGGTGTTCATAAGTTGCTCTTCGACCGGTCCAGACTTCCTCTGGAACTTCTCCTTCAAGCGGTTGAGATGGTGAGAGGTTGATCAAGTCAACAGCAGTTCTGACGGCCTCTCCCCAGAATGTTTTCGGCAACCTGGCATTGGACAACATACTTCAGACCTTCTCTTCAATAGTCCGGTTCATCCTCTCAGCCCAAAGGGGGTTTATGATATATAAATTATTTTGTTGTTGCCTAAATTTATTAGTCATGAAAATTTCTTTGTAAATTTGAAGAATGCTTCTGGTTATTTCATGCATTTCCTGCCCAAAGGGGGTTTTTGTGTGTTTTAATTGAAAGTTTGTCTATAATAAAGTTATTGGAGGTGCATTGGCCTAGGTGGTCTGTTTGCCTAAAGGGGATAGTGCTCTGAAGCCAGTGTATGCTCATTAATTTACTTGTATGAGGCTTTGTCCTTGGTATGTGCATTCTGTCCAAAGGGGATATACTGTTTTGCTGGCCTCGTTGTAATGACTTGCTTTGTTAAAAACTGTATTTTGCCTTATAATTTATTTTAATGCATTCGTTTTGCCTTAGCAGTGAATCTTTTGTTAATTCCTTTAAATTAATTTAAATATATTTTACTGATTCATCTACATGAAAGTAAGTTGGAGTAAATATAATTTCTTAGTACTTTATGTAGATAACATTTTGTTTTTCCATAAGATTTTGATTTATTGAATGACACAAGAGCCTTTCATCTAAAAATCTTTGATAGGAAAGACTTTTCGATAAATTTTTTGTGTGTAGAACAAAAGTATTTTATTTTCATGTAGTGAGCTTAATTAGTGAGAGTTATAGAAGCTTGCTTTTGAATGTTTTAGATTCTTTTGATTCCCTTTATCAGTGGGAGTTATATTCAGTTTGTTTTTCTAGTCACTTTTGTATGCAAACTGATAATTATTTTGTGACTTTTGTTTGAATTTTATTGATCATCAACATTATGATTTTTCTCTTGTCAACTGAGAAATATATGTATGAAATAATATCTTTAAGCATGTCATGAGCTTAAAGATATCTGGATGTCACAAATTTTGAGATCTCATGTTGTATTATGACATGTTGGTTTATTTAACCTGAAAAATTTCATGTCATATGGAAATTGCGTTAGTTCAATTTCATGTTGTTAAGAAATTGGATTGAAAAGACAATTTCATGTTGTTTAGAAATTGCGGTGATGTAATTTCATTTTGTTGAGAAATTGCATCAGAAAAAATGTAATTTCATGTTGTTTAGAAATTGCACTAATATAATTTCATGTTGTTGAGAAATTACATTGAGGACCGATAAGAATTAGTGTGTTGCATTGTTGATCACTTTTTGGCACTAATTCTTACTACACTACTAGACTCAGGTTCATGAAAATGTAATACTCATTGTATGTGAGTATGGAAGGTCATATACTGTGATATTTTCGATATGTTGATCACCATGTTCCTATGATGGGGTTATGTTGGATTGAATCATTTTGAGATGCTGGAATTGGAATATTGTTTTTCAAAATTGTGGCCACGTAAGATGAATTTTCAGTTATTAACTTGATAGAGTCGTTTTCGAAATAAAATGATTTTCAAAATAATATTAAATTAATTAATATAGCTCAAGTGAGAGAATGTTAGAAATTTTCCTTTATGTGGGCAGCATTAATTAATTAGTTTTGTATTTTTAATTAATTGAGTGGATATTCAAATTTTAATATTTTGACTGACCCATTGTGATCATATTGAGTTGAGCTTCTGACATCTATTGCTATTGGACCTAGTTCGGTAGCAGTGTAGGCTTTAGTGTGACCCTAGTTTTCCATGATAGATTCCATGATGGGTGGATCCAATTGGCACAGACTCTTTTCTGGTTAATTGACTAGGTCCCCTCTCTAGCCTATCTATATGGGATTAAGCCCCATGAGTCATTATGCTCCCATAGCTGAAGGCTGCCAATTTTTGAATAGGCAATAGAGATGAAGACTCTGGCATCTTTTTCTCTCATCTTCTCCAGCTTTTCTTTGATTCAGTAATGGTCCGACAAGGTACACACAATCATAATTTCGATAACTCTGATTTATTGTTATTAATTTGGTGTTTTATAATCATATGCATGATCCGTCATTTTAGATTTATCATTTCGAACAATGTACCGAAAGTGCAAATTAGGGATCTTATGCTAAGCGAGGGGAATTAGGGTTCAGGGAAAGAAGATAATCAATGGCATCCCATATTGGACGAACCTTGAGCTCAGGAAAGCCTCCAACAAATTTGAACTAGGATGCCATTAGAATCAAACTTCGAGATTGAGATGAATGATAGTTTCTACTTCACCACAAACGCAGAGTGTTGAAGTTTGAGAGCGAATAAAGAAATCAACTAATCCAAACGATGAGCATGACCTCGCTTCTAGTCTTCAACTTGCAAATGTACAAAAATGGTAATGCTATCAACGAGGTCGTAAGCACTGCAACTTCAATCGCCGCTCAGAGATCGCAGTTTGTGATTGCTCACGTTCAGATTTGCACGCTTTTGCAATTCGTCATGTTTTTCCTTCGGAGGCTTTGGCTTTTCCATCTGCGGAATTGGTGTATTCTCCGCTCTTTGGCGGTGGTGGCGCTATTGCTGCCACCGCCTCCTCTTTCGATTTTTTGTTCTTTTGTAGGTTTATTCTCATCTTCTTTTAGTTCTTTATTTATCTCTTCTTTCGTTTCCTCTACCTTATCTTCTTTTTTCCCTCCTTCTTGCGAATTTTGTGGCGGCTTCTCCTCCTCTGCTATTGGTGCTGACTCTACGATTTTTGTGTCCCAACGATGAAAACCTAGAATCGATTAGGCTCGGATTAGAAGGGTCTCTGTGTTTAAGAGCATCTTTAGTGGTAGATCTTAAATTGGGATCTTAGACCACTTTTTAGTGGACTTTATAGTACCACATAGGATTAAAAATCTCTCAAGATCTCTTTAATTTTTTCCTTTAATGGTATATCTCATTTTGAGATCTTAGGGAGAGAGAAAGAGAGAGAAAATTTATTCTTTTTTGAACAATGTGTAGATCTTGAGGGATCTTGTACAAGAATCCATTCTCCATCTTGGAGATCTCTCCACTTCCTTTTTGTGAAGATCAGATCTTAAGCTCAAGATCTTTACTTAAGATTTAGCACTAAAGATGCTCTAAGTGGACTATAGCGTGTGTGTTGACATGCATGTTTTTTGTGATGTGACATTTTCTGGCGGTCATCAATAACGGCTACAAAAATACTGTCAATAAATACCACTTTTTAAGTAAAAGATAATTTTGAAGTGATAGTATAAATAATTTACAGATTTAATATGATTAATTAAATTAATTATTTTTTTAAGAGACATAAATCAGCTGAAATAATCTCGGAGCATGTAAGTAGGAAAGAAGGATCATAATACAAATTTCTTCCATTTTTGGTTTATTATGGATTCCTCAAAAGATAACTATCTAATGGCTGCATTATGAATACACTTTCAATCCTCAACACGAACATTATGACATTGAAAATGCAACAAACGTTTCCACAATCTAAAGGGCAGGACAAAATGTTATATCATAACTATCTGCCCCTTTGCACTGATAAATCGGAGGTTGATTGTCCCCAGGGTAAGTATGAGCAAACGGACAAAGCCCCTTGTACTTCACCGAAATCTCATCCGGTTGGCAACCATTGCCATCGCAACAATATTTAGGGTCCTTATACCCATCACAAGGACTATTACACCCCACATATTGGTCATTCTTGTTCCCAACAATCAAATCCAAAGGGCACACACTAGAAAGCTCTTTGTTGCAATCCACCATAGGGCATGGCCCTGAACCGTCCACGAGGGTTCCACCATTTGGTTTGATTCGAACCAACATGTTCTGGCCGTGCTTCAAGCTCACTTCGTAGGACACAATAGGGTTGTTCACAACGAAGTTTAATTGGGTTATTGGGAATGAGGGGTTGAGGCCTGCACACTCCATGATCCCGTTGCCACAGTCGCCGGTTTCGCACGAGAAGTAGTTCGATGCGTTGGTGGCGCAACCGATTCGAACCCAGATGGAGCCGCTGTAGTGGTCGTCCATGTTGAATATCTCGTAGGTGTCGCGGGGGCTCCAAGTCTCCGATGCTAGGGTTTGAGGCACGCCATAGGGTGTCCGAGCAGAAGTTCTCGAATGTGAAAGTCACGTCAGATTGCACTCCTGAAAAAAAGAGGTAAAAGAGACATTGTATCATATTGAAAGTTCAAACATGGTTTATCATGCCATACCATAGATAATCTTATTTTTAAATATGTTGTCTCTCAAGGATATGAAAAAAATATTTATTAATCAAAGAAATTGATTCTTTAAATAAATTTTAGTAATTGATAAATTAGTCAATATCCGAGTTCATCCAAATAAAAGTCTCTCAATTCCTTAAATAAAAACATTGTATGTGAAGCTATATATATATATATATATATATATATATATATATATATATATATATATAGATGACAATGTTAGTTCTGCAAATATTTTTTTAATCATAACCATTTCACAACTCTTAGTTCGGTGAATCGTCTCAGCGTAGCTATCTATAAGAAAATGAAGAAATAACATCAAATTCATCAATATGGTCGGATGTAATGGACTTGGAGGATCTCTACAGCTGATTCATTTTCTAAGCATGTGTATTTAAATTATGAACTGACCGCAATGTTTCATGTTTGTGAGATGGATGAAAATATTAGATGAAAAATAAGAAAGGGTCCTGTTCATGAACAATGTTTAACTGATCAATTTTTTTTAGTTTCTTCTTTACAGGGAGAAGTTTGCTCAAATGTATATTTTGAAAATTTCTTTTTATTAAAAAATTAGTACTTTAATTTTTATAAAAGAACAGGAAAGATATTTTAAAAAAATAAAGTGAAAGAGTTTTTAGAAAAAAAGTTAGTTTTTTTTCTCTTCTCTCTGTTAGGTTTAACACAACCTTAAGAAAGTTAAATTGATTTTTAAATCTATTTAAAAAAACTTAATTATCTCAATTCATTTTTAATGACCAACTAATCTTTTAAACTAATCTTTTATGCTAACCCAAAGGTGAATATCCCAAAGATAATGAGAAAGATATGTTACATCATATGAAAAACATGTGGGGATCGATACTCTACAATTATTTTTGTGAATACATGAAATCGTGACCACAAAAATAGTTATTAATTATGTATTAAATAACAATAGGAAATATAACAAAATTAATAATGTGTTTGATTTAGCGTAAGTTAATGAAAATCACATCCAAATTCCACGTTAAAGCCAAAGCTAATTATTTTGTATGGCTTTAGATTTTCACATTCTGAATCCACGTTTTAAAGGGTTGAATGCAAATCCAAACACCCACTAAATTACTTTTAAACTGCAAGGTATATGTTTTCTTCTTGAACTGGAATGCAATTTTTTTTTAAAAAAAAAAAACATAAGAAGAAATAAAAATAAAAATGATAAAATAATAATTCTACTAAAAAATAATCAATCATATTATGTTAATAAAAAATAGTCATAACTATTGAATAATTAACATCAATAACATAGTTATAAAAAAATTCATATGGAACCCAAATTCCTTGTAATCAGGAAGTACACTTGATTCATCCGCTCGGTCAATAAGAACCATTGGAAAAAGATTGAACGACGACTGATATATCATAAATAAATTTGACTTAAAATGAGCATTTAAAATGCAAACCTTCTAATCTTTATATCCGAAAATCTATATTCATGAATGAAGTAAATCTATGAAATCGATCTGTAACACCCCGTAGTACTCCGGTTGTTACTCATCTTGGTAATAGAGTTTTCAGCGGAAGACTTATTAAAAATCCGTTTTGGAAACACAGTATAGAAATCGTGATTAAATTTTTCCAAAACATTTTCTCAAATTCTTTTCCCAACATGTTCACATAATACGATACTGCAATGCTAGATTTAACTTAAAGAATAATCCCAGGCATAACCTAATACAGAAAGTGGAATACTTCATACATAAATAACTCTTAAGTCGTACACACAGATATCCACCCTTTAGGCGGTGGCACAAATACAAACTTAGTCTCAACATAGATACTGTCCATCAACGGATCAACAGTACTACAGTAGTCCTATCGTACTGAAACACACGCCTAAATATGTTACACGCAAACGAGACGATAATCTAATTTGAGTCAATAGTAGCTGCTGCTCCATCACGCGCCCATAGGAGCCTGGCTAGAAGAGGGATCTCCCCCACTAACTCCTCCTGAAATGATATTCCCCAAGAAAAGGGGTGAGACAACCCGAGTCTCAGTAAGCTCCAGGGGCTTAAAGAAGCCTCTAAGTCCCTGAACTCACTTTCAACACAACAGTCTATATAATATGTAATCGTAACAGATATGTAATACTAACAGTTATATAAATAATTATACAGGCAATAGGAGCTATATAATAACAGTTATATAAACAAATCTACGGGCAAAAGAAGCAATATAAATGTAAGCAATTAAACTTTTCTCTTTGGTGATTCGATGCTCCGGGACTTGAACCCAAAGTCTTACTCTACACCCATCTCATCTTGCCCTGGTTCCTCTGCCAAGGTCTTACAATTTGTCTTAACAATAGGTGCTTTAGGACTTGAACCCAAAGTCTTATCAAAAGGTGCTCTGGGACTTGAACCCAAAGTCTTTATCTCTGGGACTTGCTCCCGTACAACAGTTTAAATAATGTATCTATATATATCTATATGTAATCGTAACAGATATGTACACTAACAGTTATATGAACAAATATGCAGGTCAAAGGAAGTGATATAATAACAGTTATATAAACACATATACAGGCCAAGGAAGCGATACAATACAGTTACATAA
>PYAF01001620.1:77290-95325 GCA_007407185.1 Glycine tomentella | reverse complement strand
TTGTTGCTCTATCCTTAGTATAAATATGAGCATGCCAATAATATATACTATGAGCCATCAATAAGACATTAATTATGTGCTCTTTTGAGTTTTGACGATTGTATTAATGAATTATCGTTCTATTTATAAAGTTTAATTTTTATACTCTCTCTTTATGAGAATAATTTGTTTTGGGGGTTTGTTTATGCTAGCTCCTTTTCGCCTAGCCTTCAATATTAAACCTTTCAAAGAGTAATTGGTTTTTTTTCAGCAAAGAGAAAATTTCATTAATCAAGAGAAATACAAGGAGCACTGGGTACCCAACCCATTCCCATGAAGGTGCACTCGCCCCTTATCACAATTAATTACTACCGATGTTGTTTCCTCTTCAAATCCAGCCTACTTAGTACATACACTGGATTCGTCAAAACAAATTATTATACATTAATTGTGTTTCAACAATGTCTTATATGCTCCTAGTGTTGCACAAGGTTTGGCTTTTGTTTCTTGATTAGTTATGCGAGTCTAACCAAGTTTTATTTATTTATTAAGGACTAAATGAAGGAAATGCATAATTGCAAGTTGCTTACTCCATCAATCTCTTCTCATGCCTACTCAATTCAGACTTCTACCTCCTTTCGTCATTGGCATCAAAGACTCGATCATCCCCTGCACCTCTCGTGTCCTTCATCGTGCGCCTAAAGTCCAACAAAATTTCTATTGTTGTCTCATCTCGAGTCTTGTAATTAATAAGAGTCATAAATTACCATTCAATGAATCTTCTTTGACCCGCACCGGTTATGTACTCCAAATACACTTGGTTATATACATCCGATGAAATTTAAATATGATGTTGCACTTATATTTCCAATTCTTAGAAATCTGGTGGAAAAAATCAATTCAATGAAGAAAAAAAAGAACAGAAAAGAAAAAAGACATTACTCTGATAATTGTGGGGAATTCATTAAGCTCAATTTTTTTTTTCAAAATCATGGTATCGCTCATTTAACTACTCAATCCACTCCACCCCCAGAACATGCATAATGGTCTCTCTAAGCGAAAACATAGGCATTTACTTGAAATTGCTCGGTGCCCCTTGTTGGGGTATCTCAGACCCTGGTAGAATGCAAGGGGTACCTCGATTCGAACCTCGGTCGGTCGAACACGAATGTATCTCAACCCCTTGGTCTGCGGAAGCGGAACTGTTGGGTATTTCGGACCCTCAAATAAACTCAAATGCGGAAGCGGAAATCAAATAGGGAGCGAGAGAGACAATTAGAATCTATTTTACGTGAGAAAACCTTCCTCAATGTGAGGAAAGAAAAACTCACGGGACCTAATCCAGTATCAAAATCCACTATAACAAATCACAGTTACAATGAATCATAAACACATCAATGTGGTGGTACACTCAACCTCTCCAACAATGGTGGTCACTCAAACGCTCACAGTGTTTCACTCTAAGCTCTCAAATATGCAAGCACGGTGGCTTGCTCAAATATGGCACTCAAGATTTCCACTTGAGGCTCTCAATTCTCTGTCTGTGCACCCATTGCCTCCACCTTTACTCATCTATTTATAGGATGAATTAGGTTTACAATGGGTTGGGCCTAAGCCATCAAATATTATTTGATTTGGTCAATCAAATAAAAATAGAAAATATCAATCAAATAAAAACGGAAAGTATCAATCAACTAAAAACGGATATTATCCAATAAATCTCCTTTTCTGTTTTTTCAACGAGACCGGGGTCTTCAACTTCAACAACCAGGCCTTCATTCTCGGCTTCAATGTGCCGAATTCATCAGCCCTGCTCCTTCACAGCAATCTTCAAATTTTCATGCTAGTACCGACTTGGTCATCATATCGGACCCGTTCAAATTGGTGTGCACTTTACCAAGTGCAAGCTGTTCAGCTTCCACCACATCCAGGATCCAGCAATACCTCACATCAATATGCTTGGTACGGGAGTGATAGGTCGAGTTCTTTGCAAGATGAATTGCACTCTGGTTGTCACACATCAGCTCGTACTTTTCTTGGTCATGGCCGAGTTCCATGAGGAACTTCTTCATCCACAGCATCTCCTTGCTTGCCTCAGTCACGGCAATGTACTCGGCCTCGGTCGTCGAAAGTGCCGCACACTTCTGCAACTTTGATTGCCACGAGATTGCTCCTCCGACAAATCTCATCAAGTATCCGGTCGTCGACTTTCTCGAGTCGAAATCTCCCCCTAAATCGGCATCCGAGTAGCCTTGCAGCTCGGCTTCACCATCTCCAAATCGAAGGCAAAAATCGAATGTACCTTTCAAGTACCTGAAAATCCACTTCACCGCTTCCCAGTGCTCTCTGCCGGGAGTCGATAGAAACCGGCTCACCATTCCAACTGCAAACGTCAGGTCGGGTCTTGTGTAAACCATTGCATACATCAAACTTCCGACGACGGATTGGTACGAGATCTTCAGCATCTTCTCTCTATCTTCATCAGATCTCGGACATTGCTTTTTACTCAGCTTCATGTGTCTTGCCAGAGGGTGCTCACTGTCTTGGCTTTATCCATGCTGAATCTCTTCAAGATCTTCTCAACATATTTCTCTTGACTTAGCCACAGTAGCTTCTTCGTTCTATCTCGGATGATCTTCATTCCGAGAATCTGTCTTGTAGGGCCGAGGTCCTTCATGGCGAAGGATAAGCTCAATGCCTTCTTCAAAGTAGCAATCTTCTCCTTGCTTTGCCCTACAATCATCATGTCGTCAACATATAACAGAAGGATCAGAAAGTCTCTGGTTTCATACCTCTTCACAAATACACAGTGGTCAGCTTCCGTCTTCATGAACTTGTGATCATTCGTGAAGGAATCAAACTCATGTACCATTGTCGAGGTGCTTGCTTCAAGCCATAGAGACTCTTCTTCAACCGACATACCATGCCGTCGCATCCTAGAGCACCGAACCCTTCAGGTTGCTCCATATATATCTCCTCCTCCAACTCACCGTGAAGGAATGCGGTCTTCACATCCATCTGTTCTACCTCAAGGTCCGATGAAGCAGACATGGCTAACACGATTCGGATCGAGGTCATCTTCACAACAGGAGAAAAGATTTCTTCAAAATCAATCCCCTTCTTCTGATTGCAGCCTTTCACTACAATCCGGGCTTTGTATCTCGGCTTCTGCCCGTTCTCCTCTTGTTTGATCCTATACACCCACTTGTTCTTCAGAGCTCGTCTCGCTTTGGGCAGCTCGAGCTCATAAGTCTGGTTTTCATGCAGGGAATTCATCTCTTCCTACATTGCCTTCTCCCATGCTTCTTTTTCTGAGCTCGTTATGGCCTCATCATAACTCTGAGACTCACCATCTTCAGCAATGACGATGTATTCATCAGGTGGGAACCTTGTAGAAGCTCTTCTTTCTCGAGTGGGGTATCTCGACTGTTCTTTAGCAGCCGCTTGAGAATCCGATTCATCATCTTCATCTCGGTTCTCATCAATTCGAACATTGGTATCCCGATCTTCATCAACATCTTGCTGGATATCATCATCTTTAGCTTCTCCCCCTGCTTCAGTCTGCACATGAGGGACGGGTTCTTCACTTCGGTCAAGAGGGTCGGGTTCTTCATGTCTGACAGTAACCCAGACATGGGGCTTCGAGATGTCATGAAGAGTCTCATCTTCATGAAAGATCACATCTCGGCTTCTCACTATCTTCTTCTTGATAGGATCCCACAGTTTGAACCCGAACTCGGTTTTCGGCGAACCGAGGTAGATGCATTCTTTCGTCTTTGCATCGAGCTTTCCCTTTCATCTTTAGGGATATGCATGAAAGCTCTGCATCCAAACACCTTCAGGTATTCATAAGTTGCTCTTCGACCGGTCCAGACTTCCTCTGGAACTTCTCCTTCAAGCGGTTGAGATGGTGAGAGGTTGATTAAGTCAACAGCAGTTCTGACGGCCTCTCCCCAGAATGTTTTCGGCAACCTGGCATTGGACAACATACTTCAGACCTTCTCTTCAATAGTCCGGTTCATCCTCTCAGCCAGTCCATTCAATTGTGGAGTCTTGGGGGGCATCTTCTCAAGTCGGATCCCGGCTTCTCTACAGTAAGCATCAAAGGGACCGCAATACTCACCACCATTATCAGATCGAACAAATTTCAACTTTCAACATTTCCTCACTGAGGAGGAATATCTCGGTATTCGGGTTAGTAGCCACAGTCGTGGTGCTCTGATCACTTTTTCTTTTGGGAACAATTTGATCCGACTTCACAGAGCCGTTCTGTTCATCATTCTGCAGAGGCCTACAGTCCGGCTTCTTGTCTCCTACCTTCCCACAGTAGAAGCACTTTAAATCATGTTTGGGCTTAGACCGGCCTCTGGACTTATCTCGTCACCCCGGCTCTTGCCACGACACCGAGAGTCGGTCTTTCCTCTGTTCTCAGCGACGTCAACATCAAACGTGCTGGATACACCTCGTTCTCTTCTCCTGGCTTCTTCATTCAGGAGGCTGTCTGTCACGGCATCCATCGTCAGTTTTCCTTCTGGAACCGAGTTGCTCAAAGTCACCACCAAAGTATCCCAACTTTTCGGTAGCGAACTCAGCAACAGCAAAGCCTGCATGTCGTCATCGATCTTCATGTTGGCTTTGGACAGTTGATTCACAATTCCTTTGTAGGAATTGAGGTGCTCAATCATACTCATGTCGTCCTTATATTCAGGCTTCACAAGTCGGAGAACCAAGTGTACTTTGTTCCTGGGAGTCTTCTTCTGAATCATGGACTCTAACTTGTTCCACAACTCGTACGCGTTCGTGAACTCGGACACGTGCTCAAAGAGGCTTTTATCAATATATTTTCCGATCATGGCGACGGCCTTCCGACTCAGGATCTCCTAATCCTTGTCCGACTTCCCGGTCGGCTTCACTTCAAGAATAATGGGATCATATAAATCCTTGCAAATAAGATGATCTTCCATCATCAACCTCCAATAGTTGAAGTTATCTGCAGTCAACTTGAACATATCTCCATCGTGAGTTATGCCGCTGGTCTCCATCTTGTCTCCTTCAGAACCAATCGAACCCGGGCTCTGATACCACTGTTGGGGTATCTCGAACCCCGGTAGAATGCAAGGGGTGCCTCGGTTTGAACTTCGGTCGGTCGAACGCGAATGTATCTCGGCCCCTTGGTCTGCTGAAGGGAACTGTTGGGTATTTCGGACCCTCAAATAAACTCAATTGCGAAAGCGAAAATCAAATAGGGAGCGAGAGAGACAATCAAAATCTGTTTTACGTGAGAAAACCTTCCTCAATGTGAGGAAAGAAAAACTCACGGGACCTAGTCCAATATCAAAATCCACTATACCAAATCACGGTTACAATGAATCAAAAACACATCAATGTGGTGGTACACTCAACCTCTCCAACAATGGTGGTCACTCAAACACTCACAACGTTTCACTCTAAGCTCTCAAATATGCAAGCACGGTGACTTGTTCAAATATGACACTCAAGACTGTCACTTGAGACTCTCAATTCTCTGTCTGTGCACCCATTGCCTCCACCCTTACTCATCTATTTATAGGATGAATTAGGTTTACAATGGGCTGGGCCTAAGCCATCAAATATTATTTGATTTTGTCAATCAAATAAAAATAGAAAATATCAATCAAATAAAAATGGAAAATATCAATCAACTAAAAACGGAAATTATCCAACACCCCTTTCATCTTAAGCATCATTCCCACCACGATATTGGACTTTAATCTGTGCTCCAAACAACAACATATCTAATATATAACCTGCTCCCTACTCGATCCCACTCCTAAAATGAAATTCTCTTACTTTATTATATTTCATCATCAACCCAATTACACCAAATTAAAAATATTTGGATGTCTATACTTTCCTAAGCCTAAACATACACAACTCAGAAGCTTCAACCAAGTTTTGAACAGTATGTATTCCTTGGTTATAATCTCATCGATTGATTGAATTGTTTTATGATCAAACACTCAAAAATTTTACATTGTTTTACAATCCTATTCCTCTTTCAATTAACAATGTTTACATAGTTTTTTAGGTACATGAAAGGATTAATTTTTCATTCTGTGAAAAAAATTACAAATTAAATACAAGCTGCATTCTTTCTTATATTTTTTTATTTTATCGTTATAGAAGTTATTCCATTAATCATCAAAGAAGTTAAAAACGAAGGTAAAGCAGCACACACACACACACACACACACACATATAAAACAATCATAAAAGCTAAACTTGATTAATTGGACGATAATTCATCAATACAAAATCACCGAAATCAAGTGATTTTTTATTCATACTGTATAACCTATGTGTGGCTCATAGTAATTGTGTATTCACTTATTTTTAACTGATCGAGGGATATGTAACCAATTAAGTGGATCTCTCTTCTAGTGAGTAGTTCAAGGGCAGAATGTGATGGCATAATTAGGCCTGTTAGAGCAAGTGAAAGTGCTGCTCTTATCATCGTAAGCGTAGGAATAAGCATCAGGACACTGCTCCTCAAAAATCTGAGAGTAATTCGTAGGTGGGCATGTCTCTGCGGTGTTGTTAGGTCCAGTGCAACAATATCTATCTTCCTTAAAAGCCTCGCAAGCACTCTTGCAAGCGATGACGTTGCCATCGGACCCTTTAACTTGAAGCTCGGCAGGGCACACAGTGTTAATGTTCTTAGGGCAAGTTGAGGTTTTGCAATCGCCACTCCCACCTTGTGGGGTTACGGACATGGGCACGTTGAAGCCATCCACGTTGCTAACGTCGTAGAAATCTTGCCCTCCGTTTTCTGCAACTGTGATTTCTACCAAAGTAGCGGGCGGGATTGCACCGGCACCGTTGCATGCGACTTGACCGGAGGCGCAATCGGCGGTGGCGCAGCTGAACCTTCCGTTGTTGTTGGAGCATCCTGTTCGGGCCCAGAACCGACCGGACCATGGAGATGGAAGGTCCACAGAGTCGGATGCTCCTGGACCCAACTCAAAACCAGTTTTTGATAATTGGGGCTTTTGGTCACCGGTTAGGGTTCCTGGCCATACCGTGTATGTGCACTTGTTATTGAAACTAACCTTGGCTCCTTCGGCCGCTGCATACAAAACCAAAATCATGAGCTGCTACAAATATATTTTTATTTATCCGTAATGTTATAAATTCCATATAAATGAAAAGTGGAATGGTATTGAAATAAATATACCGTAGAAGAGGAATGCAAATAAAAGGCAGAGAGCAACACGGGTGGTCGTCATTGTTGGATATATCTAATTTTCGTTTGCAGGTGCAATGGTTAGTTTTGCATGTTGGAAGTCATGCTATATATAGGCTACGTGGCTTGAATCTTCAACAATTAGCATTTGGTACGTGGAACAATTATGTTGCATTAAGACAAAAAAAAAGAACTTAGTCCAAGGCTGCTGCAAACTTGACCACGAAAAGAGGCTGCTGACATTTCCAATGTGTTGAGTTTTCTAATTTGTGAATGTTCTGATCTACCGGGATCCACGGCGTGAATGTTTCAACAGTTTTTTCGTAAACAAAATTCCTTCATCTTAATCTTCTATACTCTATTACGTGTAGATATTTATAAACACGGAAGTTTCTTTCGAAGCTAAAATGCAATTTGCTTGCCAGTGTGATCACAAATAGTCTTCAATTTTCTAGTTTACATTCAAATTATTGATCCAGACTTTTAGTTTTGACTATGGCCAATCCAATTAAACTTTTAAGTAAAGTTACAACCTCTTTACTCTTGTAATTTTGATAAATTATTTATTATTATTATTATCCATTATATATTTCTAACTCTTTAATAAATATGTAATGTATTTGAATTTTATTTGTCAAATATAAGTCTTTTAAATTACACCTATTGTTAGTATTAAAATAATTATTAACAAAATCAAAATAAATATTTCTTATTTCATATATTACAAGTTAATATTATTAATGAAATATTTTCATCTAACAAATAAGTCTTTTGAAATTTAAATTTTAACATTACTAAAAAATATAGAAAATTAATTAAATAAGTAAATATAATAAAAGTAATTATAACATAAATTATTAAAATATTTAATAAAATAATATAAAAATACATACAAAATATTAAATCAGATTAAAAAATTAAAATTACTTACATTTTTTAAATAGTAAAATTAAAATACTTTTTTAATTTTTAAAAAACTTACACGAAATTAAAATTAAAAAACAATGAAAAAAATTTAAAAAACAACAAATTATAAAAAAACAAATAAAAAAATGCGTTTATGATTTTAAAGTTATAACCCAAATATATATATATATATATATATATAAAGAAAAAAGTACAATTTTAATGTCTTAAATATATTTATGACTTTTGAATGAATTAAATAAAATACGAAAGTCATAAATGCATTTATGACTTTTGAATGAATTTAAAAAAATAATAATAATTTTATGGAAGTCCTAAATAAAGTTGCGATTTCAATTAAAAAAATAAAGGTCGTAATAGATAGTATGACTTCTGAATCAGAAGTTGTATCACCTAACGCAACTTATCATCAAATGGAAATATTTTTAAAAAATATGCCCAAATGATAATTAATTTTTTTTACCCCTTTGTGTCATATAGCCCAATAATAACAATGTTGGTGGTTATAATGGCAATGGCTAGAACTAGGTATATAGATCACCGGCTGGCCAACAAACCCATTTAGCTCTACCCTATATAGCCATGCAATATAAATGGCCCATTCGTATAAGTCCGCAAAATAAACAAGCTGGACTTTTAACCAACTTGCGACACACTACTTAACTCGCAAGCTAATGGGCTAGCTCATGACTTGTGAAACTAAATAAAAAATGCAATAATAAATAAATTGTATTATGTGGATATATTTATATTAAGTTTTCTTTAAAAGTCTCATTTTGAAATCTATCCCTTAAAAACATTTTGTGGTGCAAAATTTTGGTTTTTATGGATAAATATCTTTCAATATTTTCTCTACTCTTTTGTCCTTGGAGTCAACTTTATTTTAGCACTAGAAACAAACATTCTCGGACATACTTTATGATCTTTAGTTACCACAACTAATTTATTAAAGGGTTCAATCAAACATCTAATTAGAAAGAAATGAGATGGTTCACAAAACCCTAAGTTACTTTAGGTGTATTTTTTTATATTAAAAATATGATTAAGAAGCTTGGGTAAATTATTTATATCAAGCTGAAAAGTCTACAATCATGAATAGGATTTTTTTTTAAGCTCATGGCCCGTGAAGACTATGGGTTATAAACCTATAAATCTTGATGGTAAATGATAGTGGTGATAGTACTGATGGCAAATAGCAAGGGTGACAATGGTGATAGTAGTGACACTGACAACGATTGTAGTATGGGTAACAATGGCATTTGCAACCGTGGTTACGAGATCAATGACAAGAAATTATTGGCAATGGTGTGGTGTGAATCTTAGTAGTGGTTGTAATGATGATGCTGACAATGATGACAATTGTGACATGAAGATCAAAGCAATGATGATCATGATGACGACAATAATAATAATAACTTTGACAATGATCATAATAGTAACAGTAATGACAATAACAGGAATATAAGCATTGGTGAGATAGGGTGGTAAAAGGGATGGAGAAATTAGTTATCTTATCTTATTGGTACACCCAATAATTTTTATGACAATAGAATAAGATAATTTGGTGAACAATTTTAATAAGTCATCAAACAAGTATTAAGGTAGACTCTTTAGAAGAAAAAGGTAGCATTAAAGTATGTTAATGCAATCAAGGATATGTATGATGGGACTACCACATGTCTGAAAGCTTGTAATGGAACATCAAGGTATTTTCCTATCACGGTAGGTGTTCACCAAGGTTCAGCTCTTAGTCCTTATCTCTTTGCCTTAGTGATGGATGAACTAACGAAAGATATTCAAGAGGAAGTGCCGTGGTGTATGCTTTTTGCAGGTGATATTGTGCTTATTGATGAGACCAAAGATGATGTTAATAGGAAATTGAAATTGTGGAGAAACACTTTGGAGTCTAAAGGATTCACGATAAGCAAGAGCAAGACGGAGTATATGAAGTGTGAGTTTTCGAGAGTAAGAGATGGTGATCAAGACAAAGTGCATCTACTTAGTCAAGAGATACCCAAGAAAGATATTTTTAGATACTTGGGATCAATGTTGCAAAAAGGTGGTGAGGTTGATGAAGATGTAAATTATATAATTAAAGCATGGTAGATGAAATGACGGAGTACATTGGAATTTTTGTGTGACCGCAAAATTTCCCTTAAGCTGAAAGAAAAATTCTATAGAACAACTGTAAGACCGGCAATGCTATATGGAGTGGAATGCTGGCCAACACATAGGCAACATGAACATAAATTAGGGGTAGCAGAAATGAGGATGTTAAGGTGGATGTGTGGATATATGAAGATGGATAAAATAAGAAATGAGGATATTCGAAGAAAAGTATCAGTGGTACCGATATGTGAAAAGATGAGTGAGCATAGATTGAGGTGGTTTGGACACGTTATGAGACGACCACTGGATGCTCCTGTAAGAACAAGAGTTTGTTACCAAGAGCTCGACACAAAGAGAGGTAAAGGTCGACCAAAACTTACCTAGAGAAAGGCAGTTAAACAAGATCTAATGGAGTGAGATATAGATTGACGGACGGTATGTTTTAGGACTGAGTGGAGAAAAGCTATAAGCTTGGTGGAGGGTTAAACCCATTAGTAGTTCTATGATCCAATCATTCCATTGTTTTAGTTCTTTTTCTCTTCTTTTCTCCATTTTTCCTTTCACCCTTTCTACTCTATTTTTTGTCTTATTTTCACTTTTTTCTTCCTCTCTTCCTTTCTCTTTCTGTCTCATTTATGATTTATCATTGGGTTCATCTATCGCCGTCCCCAATTAACTTGGGTTAAAGGTATTGTTGATGTTGATGTTGATCAAACAAGTATTAAATGAATTTAAAAATATATTTAATAATTTAAAAATAAGTATTTAATGAATTTTATATTTTATTATAATAAATTATGAAACGTTCTACAGATTAAAAAGCTGAAAAATGAGTATCTTTTGTCGTGATCAGTAACTTTTTTTTATAAAAACGCTTAAGGTATTAATTAAAGGATGTTAAATATATTATTAAATATTTTTAATCATTTACTATATAAAATAAAGTAGTAATATTTTATTTAGTATAATAAATGATGAAAACTTTCTACGGATGATCAGCAGCAAAATATGCAACTTTTTTCGAGATCAATAAATATTTTGAAAGGAACATTTAAGGCATTAATTGAATTGAATACTCCAATATTTTATTAAATTTTATTAACATATATTTAAATGATTAGATAAGTTTAATATTTTTATTGCAATAAATGTTTTTATATATATAATAAAGAAAATATATTATGGACTAACGATGATAAAAAATAGTTTTATATTATTATAATTTAATTATAAACTATATTATGTATGACATATTTTTTTTTTACAATAATACCTTAAAATTAAATTAACCACAATTTCCAATTAATTGATAGTGTAAATGTTTTACATTTTTATACGATATATAATTATTAAACTCAAATAAAAATTTTAAAATATAAAAAATTCAAAGGCTCGACCGGTTCACAACATATATAGGGCTTAAAAATTCCAAAGCAAATATATATATATATATATATATATATATAAAGATTAAAGATAATAAAAAAGAAAACCTTTCATAAAAAAGAGACACTGTTTGACAAATTTCTTATATATTTGTGCAGAGTGGGACAATCGACTATGCTACTTACTTTCTCAATCACACCTTTGCATCAATCAAGAATATGGAAGTTGAAATAATCTCCACTCAGTGCATCAAACCCTCTTGCCCAACACCAAATCACCCAAAAACACATAATCTCTCAATCTTAGACCAGTTCATGCCTTCTATATACATACCAATGGTTCTTTTCTACTCTTTTGCTCAGAGTCCTCAAGCCACTATTGACAGTACTATAACTCAACAAAGATTGAAACAATTAAAGGAATCATTATCGCAAGTCTTGACTCATTTTTACCCATTCGCTGGACGGGTTAAGGACAAGTTTACCATCGATTGCAATGATGAAGGGGTTCCCTACACCGAAGCCAAAGTAAGTTGCACTCTAGCTGAATTTTTCAACCAACCTAATTTCTCGTCGCTTATCCATAAACTTGTTCCAAATCAACCAATTATGGAATTAGCGACCGAAGGGTACACAACTATGGTACAAGTGAATTGTTTTGCATGTGGTGGCATGGTGATAGGCACCTTGATATCTCACATGATAGCGGATGGAGCAGGTGCAAGTTTCTTTTTAAATAGTTGGGGTTCTAATTCTAACTCTTCTCATCAACATGCATTTGACCAATTTCCAAACTTTGATACCCCTTTCTCTCAGAATAATTATGCATGCCCACATGACACAAGTGTGATGAATTTGTGTGGCCAATTTTTGAACGAGGGTAGGGTTGCCATGAGGAGGTTTTTATTTGATGCTGAAGCTATTTCGAGGTTAAGGGCTCAAGGGTCTAGTTTAACCGTGCAAAACCCTACTCGAGTGGAGGTAGTAACATCCCTTCTGTGCAAATGTACTGCAAAAGTTTTCAATGCAAACTTTGGTTTAGAGAGGCCTACGTTGATAACTCATGCGGTAAATATGCGTAGAAGGGCATCTCCTAAGTTTCCAAAATCGTGTATGGGTAATTTTGCATGGGTGGCTTTGGCTTTAATAATGAGTTCAAAGGACAAGAAGGTAATAATGGAGTTATTACCTGAATTGGTTGTTAAATTGAGGGAAGCAGTGACAAGTATCAACTCTGATTTTGTGAAAGGCTTCGAAGGTGATGAAGGGTATGCTAAATATTGTGAAGTTTCAAAAGAGTTAATTGAGAAAGCATCGAGTTTTGCTGCAAAGACCACAAGTGGGGTTAATTACGTTCATTTTTCGAGTTGGTGCAACTTTGGACTTTATGACGTTGATTTTGGATGGGGAAAACCAATTTGGGTGTCTTGTGTGGCTGATTCAGTTGACGATTCTATGTTTTTTAACGCGGTCATACTAATGGATACACCTTCAGGAAATGGAATTGAATGTTGGGTTTACTTGAATGAAGATGAAATGGCCATATTGCAACAAGACGAGGAGCTCCTTGCTTTTGCAACCTTAGATCCAAATCCTCAGCAACTAAAGGATTATTATCTTTTATCTCATGCCTGATGTTTGACTGGTCTTTATGTATGTATTAAAATAAAATGGCCCGTTAATATAATCATAAATTGTTATATACCAAATCTATTATTATTATTATTATTATTATTATTATTATTATTATTATTATTATTATCTCCAATCATATAAAATTCTTCTATTCCATATGATTATATGCTAAGTCAAATCCCAATTCACTGATTATGCCACCTAAAACTAAAGTATGCAAAATATCATAGCTTATTTCCACTTCACTAGCACAAAATGTCAAGAATAATCTAATTAAGGATAGAAACTTAACTTTTGGCTGACAGAATTCGAATAAAAACAGTTGTGAAAATTTAGAAATATATATCTCAAAAGTTACAGTTTAGGTTTTTTTTTTTTAATCATACAGATTAAGTTGTATACTAAGCTTCAATATAATGTAACTAAAGAAATAAAGGCTAATTAAGCTTTCAAGTGATGACGCCATTTTGAACATGTATTTTCTTCTTTTATAATAAAAACAATGAGATTTGAGCATCGGATAACATGCAAACTATCCAAATTTTCTATTAGGCCGATTCTAGTGGATTTTCTGCATCTATATCATCTCAAGTATAATAGTGTGAAACTAATAACAGTTAAGAAAAAATTCAATTGTTTCAGAATTTTGAAAATACAAATCTATAATCATGTAGATGTATAAACTCACTCCCACAATACTAAAAGATTAGTATACGCAACTGAAGCAAGATTTATCACTTGAGCTATTTTCCAAGGTAATAATCAGAACACTTAAGTCATGTCATAGCCTTCTCACATGCTTGCCTTTGTTTATTTAGACAAATATATGATATAAACACATATGGAATCATCTACTGGAGTTCAAAACACTAGAAAATGCATACCAACTGCTAGAAACTAGTGAAACTACAAAGGCTTACTGACAGATTTTTGTGCTTACCTGCAGATTTTGGCCATCGGTAATTAGGCTTTTTCTCGTAGTGCCAAGTTCGTTTGAAATAGCAACTTGCTAAGCTACACTTGTACAAGCATTAAGCAAAGCACTTCATTATGAAGCTTTCCAAGAAGAAATTGGTGAAGTATCAGATTTCTTCCAAATAGGTACCTCATCACCTTATCTATCACCACTGACAGCATCTACAGCAGCAAAGGACTCAAGTTCTGTCATTTCTTCTGGTGTTAGTTGGACAGACTAAGCCTCAATGTTTTGATTGAAGTTCTCAATTTTGGTTGTTCCAGGTATTAATTGGACACACATCTTCTCCTTGTTGATGAACTCAGGCCAATGCAAGTTGAGATGGGGTACATCCCTTTTTTGCAAGCCAGTTCATTAACCCCCTTAAATTTAATTATACTATTCTGGTCTGCATTTTCAGGCTGGAATCTAGGCAGAGACTGCAATTGATTTAAACACACATAGAAGATTATATTTAGGTATCAGTGATAGACACTTAAAAAGATAACACGGCAATTTCTTTGACGTAGAATTGTAGATTGTAAGGTATAAGGTAGAGAAAATCCTAAAACCTGGATCTAGGGAAGCACCATGTATGTTATTAAATCATGTTTTATTATATATTTCAAAGCTGTTCTTATTTTTGTTAATGTATAGCCAAACTGAATGCAGCAGCCATACTAAAAAATAAGTGACTATGCTGATTCTGGCATTGATGCATCAATTTTTATTTTTATTTTTTACTGTTTTCAGTTAGTGAACATGATTGTTGTATAATGAAGATTTAACTAGTGCAGATCACTTCAGACAATAACTATATATGAATGATTCAACAGTAATATTAACAGAGATATTTGAATCATTAATGTTAGGAATAATTAAAATTGAAAATTCTAGAGTGCTAAGGTTAGAAGTAGATGTCATGACTGCGACATTCAAGGGCCTTGAAATAATCCAAGGTTCCAAAGCAGTCTAGGAGATTTTGGTTATGAAAAAGAACAAGTGATTGATATGAATTTCAGAACTTCTGTAGTAGTAATCATCCTGTGCCCAAGAGGACTATATGCAACAATTCCAATACCAAGTTCTCTGAGAAGTAAAAATTAAAATTCATAAAGTTATGTTGCTCATGGTTGTTGACTGGTGCGGAAGGCCTTTGCCTCTTCGGATTGTATATAAAATCACAGCTGCAAGTTGGATGAACTGCATATGTGCTCTTCTGATTGTTGAACCTGAGGCCTCAAATAGACCAGTATATTTTCTTAAATTAGATCTGGTGTTAATATTATAATTATTGTTATAAAATTTAATTAACATTAGTATGACAAATGATTAATTACAATAATGATCATTGTAAAAATTAATTAACAAAATCAAAATAAATATACCATATTTCATATATTACAAATAATATTATTAGCAAAATATTTTCATCACTTTTGAAATTTAAATTTTAACATTACTAAAGAAAATATAGAAAAATAATCAAATAAATAAATATAATACAGAGTAATTATAACATAAATTACTAAAATATTAAATAAAATTATATAAAAATAAATAAAAAATATTAAATCAAATTACAAAAATTTAAATTACTTATATTTTAAAATAATAAAATTAAACTACCTTTTTTAATTTTTAAAAAAATTACACTAAATTATAACTAAAAAATGGAAAAATTCAAATAACAACAAATTAATAAAACAAATAAAACTAATGAAAAAATAAATATAATATAGGTTTACGACTTTAAAATCGTAACCCATATAATATATATATATATATATATATATATTTCCAAAAACAAAACCAAAAACAAAACAACAAGTACAACTTTAAAGTCGTAAATATACTTACGATTTTTGAATGATTTGTTATTTTAAAAAAAAATACGACTTTTGAATGAATTTTAAAAAAATTTCAGATGTGAAAAAAAAACACCAAGGTTGTGACACGTGGTATGACTTTTGATTCAGAAGTCGTATCAGGTGACACGACTTACCCCTAAATGGTAATTTTTTAAAAATATATCCCTTGATGGTAATTAATTATTTTTTTTACCCCAAAACTGTCAAAAAACCTTTAAGTGAGGATCTCAAGGTTAGGTTGATTCGTGGTATGCACAAGAGAGAGAGAGAGTATTTGGATTGATTCATGACAATTTTAATGGAGGTTGTTCTAATTGCCAGTTTGATGAAGGTGATGGTGGTGCTGGGGTTTGATGAGCCTTTGTGTTTTTTGTTGCTACTCAGAGTTGTGTTTTGCAAAAGAGGAAGAGTTAGATGAAAAGGAACAAGCAATTAACTCCTAGTGACTATTAACAATCAGATTACATTTAATATCTTGTAAACAAGTTACTCAAGTAATTTATGACAATTTCTAACCAACAGAAAAAGAACCACATTAAATAATTAAAAAAATGGCAAATGTGGCGATTTCAAAGGCCGTCATGTCATCAATTAACGGCGCATCCTAACAATAAGGTCTAAAAGTTGTAACAGAAAAAACTTTAAGGACTTTGACCAGTTAAAATTTGTTTAATTAGAAAATAAAATCCGAATTTTGAAAAAACACGGACTATAAATATAGTTAACCCGAAATAATTATGGAGCATGTGATTTAAAATAAACAACGTGGGGTATTTTGAGAATCACACAAAACTTTAAATAACAATAGGGTGCAAGATGATTTTAATAGGTGTAGGAAGAAAAAGCCTAATATTGGAGACTTGCATCCAATTAAGCCCAACACTAAGGCCCTAAAGGTTTACACACATAGAGGGGAAATTAAAACAAAGGGAAATTAGTCAAATGGGGGCGAGACTGGAAGTTGGTTGAAAGAGAGAGAATCAAGAATTTGTGTAAATAGTGTAGGGCGGATTTGACAATTAATTACTTAACACCTTTTTTTTTGGTGCACCTTCAAAAAACCTTAAACAGTCAAAAATACCCATGAACCCTAACAACTCATCTTCCTTGGACACTTTGACCAAAGTGCCACGTTTGGCCAAAATATTTACGTAAATGCCACGCCCCTAAACTTTTTACCAAACTGTCACGCGTCCTATTTCGCTATGGCCCCCAGCAAAATAGGAACGCTGACGTGTCAAGTTTCTAGTGGACACGTATTTCGCTTGGCAAGGCAGCGAAATACGCAGTCAAAGCGTCAGTCAAGCGTCAGAGCCACGTGGCAAGCTACACGTATTTTGCTGAGCCTCCTAGCGAAATACGTGTACGTTACTGCAAAAAGTGACTGTTACGTCCACGTGACAGATGTGGGTCGTATTTTGCTGCAGGGGCCAGCGACGCCACGTAGACGTCTTTTTAAACCACTTCCCCCCCGCCCTTTACCATTTTTTTACTCCCTCATTCTTTCCTTCTCACCTTTTCACCTGTCATTTTCTCTCCAAAATTTTGAAAGTGCCCTCTGTAAGTTTTGGTTTTCTTTACTACAAGTAAGTTCTTTGTTATTATTATTGTTTGTTATTTATTTTATTGTATTTATTTTATTATAGGTATTAGGTTTGAATCATTAGGTTAGAGGATATGTAGTTTAAATTTAGGGTTATTAATTTGTACGATAGACAGTTATTTTATTTTATGATTGTTTGTTTATTATAATTAAACTATGTGGTTATGTTATTTATTTATTGTATTTATTTATTGTATTTTATTTGAATGTATTTATATAGGTAGTAGGTTTGAAACATTAGGTTAGAGGATTTGTAATTAAAAAATAGTTTTTTGTATTATTTATTATTGTAGTAATAATTATTATAAACTGTATTTTGTAGTTGTCAATATTTGGAATTTATTATTAT
>PYAF01001620.1:64864-77190 GCA_007407185.1 Glycine tomentella | reverse complement strand
ATATTTGCTCTATAATTGTTTATTATATCAATAATTATTATGTATTTTATTTTGTAGTCTTTAATATTTGTAATTTATTATTATAATTTATAAGTATATATATAATTATTTTTGTTGAGTTATTTTTGTAGAGTTAATTTGTAGTATATAATATTTGTTATATGTTTTTTTATATTAATATTTATTATGTATTTTCTTTTGTGGTGTTTAAAATTTTAATATATTATTATAATTCATATGTATATATATAATTATTTTTGTTGAGTTAAGTTGAGTCTTTAATATTTGTAATTTATTCGTTTAATTCATAAATCAACATATATATATATATATATATATATTTGTGTAGAGTTATTTTTTTATTTTTATAGCCTCGTTGTAGGAAAAAAAATTTGAAACATGAATTATTTAAGTGATTTTTAAAAATATGTGTTTTAGGAGTGAAACATTAGGATGGATCAGCATGAAGATACGCCAGCACCTTCATCGACTGAGGCTGCATTAAGTGTGATTGACCCGGGACCATCTGTTCGCAGTCTTTTGACGTTACAGGACAGACACGTTTCCACGATTGTGTGGAATTCTCAGGGGAGACGACGTCGTACGACCGTGTACTTAACGTGCGACATGCTGCTACGCATGATCATCAGGCCATACTGATGACATTCACCCGTGGTTGGTACAGGCCGATTTTTACCATGTTGCGCGTCTGGGTAACCACGAGGTAACTGTCGTTTCCAATAGTTCATATAGTGTTACGATTGTGTTTAATGCTTAATGTACTATTTCAGATTGATCACCATCTTGTTTCGGCGTTGGTTGAGCGATGGAGTCCTGAGACAAGGACGTTCCACATGACTATGGGTGAGGTGACGATCACCCTAGAGGATGTACACCATCTGTTAGGGCTGCCGACAGATGGTGAGGTGGTCTCAGGCTGCCATGGTGGACACAACTACAGGGAGCTAGTTGGTGAGCTTTTAGGGGCTGCACTTTTTACGGGAGCAGTTCGATGATTACACCGTCCATGCTGCCACTGAAGTTAGACGAGCCAGATACACTCGCGCACTCATATTGCGTATCTTAGGCGGCATGTTGTTCGTTGACACCGCCTCCAGTTTTGTGGCAGCTCGTTATTTGCTTTTTTTGGACGATTTCGAGCGCACGGGTAGTTTCAGCTGGGGCTCTGCTGTGCTAGCCTCGCTCTACAGGGAGTTATCCAGGGTTACACGTGCAACACAGCGTGATATGGGTGGATGTGCCCTGTTGTTGCAGCTGTGGGCATGGACCAGATTCCCTTCTATCTCGCCTGACCTGCCGGCGATCGACGATGAAGATGTCTTTCAACACGAGATTTATGGGCACAGGTATTGGAATTGTATGTTTGTAAGTATGGTTTGTTCATGTTGTGTTGCTAATGCTTTGATGTTGCAGGTTTAATGTGTACGGGACGCGTCAGAGCAGATTCACACATATACGCAAACATCGTCATTATATCGATGTCATGCGTACGAGACAAATTCGGTGGCGGCTGTACGATGTTGTTGACGTAGTTCATGCACCGGATGATGACATTGCTAGACGGTGGTTGGCCGTTGGCCCCTTAATTTGTTATGAGATCGTCATATACCAGCAGCCAGATCGGGTTCTACGGCAATTTGGCTTTGACCAGCCTATCCCAAAGGACCCAATTGATTGTAATCAGCTGATGACGATCAGTATCACGGGCAAGACTGATGTGGATTGGAGGCGTAGACATGAGTTCTACATTGGCCAATGGGCAAAGATGCCCATGTGTTGTAGAATTTGACTCCTATGAGGCGAGATGGGTATTTGTCCGTGAACAGTGAGTATATGCAATGGTACTACTCTGTGACGCGTTGATGGATGACTCGAAGAGCTGCGTGCAATGCACATGTGGTTAGTATGATATTTAATTTCCTCTTTTGTAATATTTACATATTATTTTGCATGTACTCACTGATACTTGATATGCAGCTCGATCATGCTGAGACTATTTTGCATATGTCATCATCGGAGTCACAGGCGCAGCATGCATTCGATATGAGTCAGGTGTATGAGGAGACATTGCGTCTTGTTGCTGCATGTGATGACTTGGACAGACTCACAGATCCTAGGGATGTTGCAGCTCCACCAGTTCTCCGTCAGACTCAGGCGCCGCCCCCGGTGGTTCGTACTAACCGCCGTGCCCATCACGAGGGATTGCCCCTCCACCTCGCCTGTTGCTGATACTCCCGTCATTGTACCATATGTGCCTCCTCGTCCTCCGGGCATTTTTTACGCACCTGGTTACCCTTTCGAACCATCACAACAGTACTTCTGGCCCCCACACTTTCAGACAGGATCGTCTAGCAGTGCACAAGGACCGTTTCCTCCTTCGAAGTACCCCCCATGGTATACCATGCATCCAAGTCTGCAGCATGGGTTTGCGTTTCCCTCGTATCCTATGTATGCAGCTAGCCCTAGTTCGTATACCTCGCCGGCCTCCACAGATTTTGCCTCCACAGCTTTTGCCTCCACAGATGTGTATAGGCCAGCACAGTCGACTTCGGAGCCGGACCTGGTATTTGCGACTCCCATTGCGGCCTCGACACATCAAATGCATTCCCCACCATCTAGCACTGCTCATAGTCCTATTACGGACTTTTTAGCGGCGGCAATCCCTAGTGATGATGAGGCTAGTGACGACGCTGCTCGATTGATTAGAAGAAACCTGGTGAGGGGTGCACGTCGTCGATGCCATCTGTCACCTTATGAGCATGACATGCGATGATGTGGTGGATATCATGGAGAGGATGAAGATGATCAGTGATGCTGCTATTATGTTATGTTTTCAGACTTGTTTATTAGTTTCATTTTCATGGACTTTATTTGATGGATATTTGTTGTTTATTTTGATTGTTGGATATTTGTTGGTTATTATTGTTGTTGGATATTTAATGTTTATCAAACCATGCTGGATATTTGTTGCATATTATTCGTGTTGGATATTAGTTGTTTAGTGTACGATGCTTGCGTTCATGGATTACACATCGACAACTGTTGTTTATCGGAAATGATATACGATTTCAAAAACATTAACTTGCAAAATAAAATACAATTCGTACGTACACATCACTGATCCTGGAACCGTGAAGGACAATTCTACCTATTATGACCAACCATCTTGCAATAACCACATTTACTTCGACTGGTCGATCCTTCCCTCGAATCCATTTCATTGCGAATGCGTGTAGACTTAGGTCGTCCTCTTTTGCGTCTTAGCGAATCATCTGCGATTATCGGTGGTTGTCCGGTTGGTGGTATGAAGTCTTCATTCCCAATCGGATACCACTGCGCTGAATACACTGAAGACTGGTACGCGATACTATACACAGGGTCTATATATTGTGTGGCATCGACGTATATAGACTGGAAAGCTGCAACCACATGACTACAAAGGAACCTCAATGCAGTGAACTCACCACACTGACACTTTCTTTCTGATAATGACATCGACCCTTTCTTCCCTCCTGATGAGTACGTATGTTGTACGACTCTTGCACTTCAAATCTTGTATGCAATGCGTCGTAAGCAATTACTGAATGTGTCGCAGATTTATCTATCCTCGTCAAATATTTTTGTCATGCTACTTTTGCAAATTGATTACCTCTCGTCAACTCTTCATTGGCCTCTTGACGATGTTGCAAAAAATACGACACTATTCAAGCGTATGTGAACCAGACAAGTGACGTGATAGGAAGGTTTCTGGCGCCTTCAAGTACCCTGTTGAAAACTTCAGATATATTAGTTGTCATATGCCCAAACCTTCGTCCCTCTTCATCATAAGCTAGACTCCACTTTTCCTTTGGGATTCGATCAATCCACGCTGCTATTTGAGGACTTGCTTCTTTAAATTTATCTAAGCCGACATCAAAATCCAACCGGAAAGTTGTGTAACCTACACATACAAAAACATGTAAATATTATATGATACAGAGGTTGTGACATTCATGTGCATGAATATTAATACATACCTAACTTCTTCAATTGTTTCTTCAGCATCGTATTCTTGAACCTGTGATTGAAATTGCTCGCCAAACGCCGAATGCAAAATACATGGTATACCTTGGGTGGTTGCCATCCGAGTTCTACATTGTTCACAGCCGCCAAAATTCCACCATGCCGATCGGAAATAAGACATATTTCGTGTTTCTGCGTAACATGAATTCGGATTAGTGCCAAGAACCACGACCAGTTGTCAATATTCTCGATGGAAACAACCGCAAATGCTAACGAAAGGATGTAATTGTTGGCATCAACTGATGTTGCAACGAGCAACGTGCAACGATATTTCCCATACAAATGTGTACCATCGATGCTGATAACTGGCTTGCAATAGTTAAAACCATCACAACATTGCTTAAATGTCCAAAACACCCTGTTGAAGACTTTAACAGTCTCATCCAATTGACCTTCAACGAAATGATCCATCGTTTCCAGCTTATAGGCAGACCCTTGAGCAAGAACGCGTAAGACTCATCCCAATCCCCAAATACCTTCACAATAGCCTTTTGCTTAGCCTTCCATGCCTTCCTGTATGATATATGAAATTCGAGTGTTGTCGAAATCCTTTCTTGAATTAAACCTATTTTGACACTCAGGTCCTCCCTAATCATTTCTGCATTGCATTACACAACGGCATGTTACTTAATTTTGCAACAAAATATAGGATATGAGTAACACATGTTATTGACTTTCATTACCCAACGTATTTCACTTACCTAGGATCAACGAACATATGAAATTGGAGTCAAGTTGATTGTGATCTTGCGAGAGATTATGAGAAACACACGTGTGTTGGTTGTTCCATATGCCTACAATCCATTCCATGCCACCCTTTTTTTCGTATGCCCTCATCCTCCAAGCACAACCCTCATTATGATTTTCGTAAACCATTATAAGCCTTATTGTATCACTTTTAGCAACGACCGTGGTGCGATGCTCGGCCATACAATATTGCTTTATTGCAATTTGTACATCAAACTTGCTCTGAAACACCTGACCCTTATATAGCTCTTGACCTATCTCCCAGTTAGGTATTTGTACACCTTGCATGTCATCTACCTCCTCGGCTGGGTGTGCCCAATTAATATTCGTGTAATGGCTTATGTTAGACCAAAATACATTTGCCTCCTATATAATAACAATTAAACACATTGTTATATGGATGACTCACAACCACTGTTAAGTAAGTGAGGTGTATTTTGTGGTCATACCTTGATGCAGAGGTGGACCTTGCATTCAGACAATGCCCAGAGAAGGCATTGCAAAAGAACGATCAAAATCACCGTCTATGTCCGTATCCAATGAGTCGGTATCCGGAACAACACCTTCATCAACCTCTTCCTCCGAACTGTCCATGGCCCAAGCTGCCTCTTGCTCCGGCACCGTTGCAGTATCTTCTGAATCAATTTCTTGTGTTGGTTGCGTCAGTGGTGGTTGTGACCATGATACTTCTCTATCTTCAGAATTCACCATTGGCTCTACGTTAAGGTCAATCGAACCATTGTTTCTTACAACATTCGGAATGCTTGACTGTCCACCAAAATTCACTTCAGCATACAATTCTATAAATCTGGGATCTCCTCCATCAGATGTGCATGCATCTGTAACTAAGGCTAAATCCTCATCATCTATAACATCCACACCAACCCATTGCACCGGATTGTCGGATGCACATCGAGCACTCAACCGACATACAGACTGACCCCGTTGTAGCCTCAACTTCTTATAAATTATTTTCATCAATTCATCATAGCTGCATCCAGAAGGCATACGAAATATTTTGCTTTCTCCTTCAAACACTTGACCAATCGGTCCAGTATATCTTCTTCCATTATAGTATACAATGGTAATCAAACCATTTCTATTGCCACTCATTTTTGCTAATACTCTCAAAAAAATTTTACACTGCTCAACTGAAATTAATGACCGACGTATGAAAATGTGAGAACAGCGGGTGGATATTTATAGAAGAGGGGTGTGGTAGTATTACGCTGGACGGGCTTGCAAAATATAATACCTATTTCGTTACACTACCCAGCAAAATACAACAGCACTGCCACGTGGATCCTATTTCGCCTGTCAGACTAGCGAAATAGGCCACGTATTTTGTTGCCTTCCATAGCGAAATAAGGGGAAGCTGCCACATGGCCTGCAATCTCTGACTCTTGACTGAAGCTTTGACTGCGTATTTCGCTGCCATGCCAAGCGAAATACGTGTCCACCAGAAACTTGACACGTCAGCGTTCCTATTTCGCTGGGGGCATAGAGAAATAGGACGCGTGGCAGTTTGGTAAAAAGTTTGGAAGGCGTGGCATTTAGGTATATATTTTGGCCAAATGTGGCACTTTGGTCAAAGTCTCTCTTCCTTGCCAAACCCCTAAGCACCTATTCTGCTCACTGCTTGCTGCATTTTGTTGCTGCCCAACCTTGTCGCGCGGAACCAATCCCAAACCTTCTATGTGAAACCTCTCTACCCTAACCTTCCCTTTTGCTCTTCTGACTTTGATGCTTTTGATTCCTGCTATGTAGAACCAAATCAAAACAGCAATAAATAGTGAAACAAAAGGAATGATTTGGAATAGACCTTGGCGTCAGAGAGTAGTGCGTCATTTCTAAATTCTGGTGACAAAGAAGTCTTGGCGTCAGAGTCCTTAATGTCGATGGTGGCATCCTTGATGATCAATTGTGGGTGTAAAGGTTTTGATGCCAAATGGGGTTTTGATGAGGGCGTAGTGTTTTGGTCAGAGGTGTGTTGGGAAGAAAGAGTAAGTGAATTCCAAAGCAAAAAAATTACATTCTATCAAGTGGAGTAGATACAAACTAGCCATTTCATAGGCCATAACATGTTCTCCTCCTATTTCTTGTTATTACAATTTCAATGGTTCATAATTAAAAAAAAATACATTATGGATTGTTCAATCCGTAATGTACTTTATTTATTATGGATGGTTGAATCCGCAATATAATTTTTATTATGGATTGATCAATACATAATACTTGTGTATTACGGATTGACCAATCAATAATAAAGACCACTTCGTGCTTTAGTAAGCTGATAAGTGAGTTGATTAATAAGCTGATAAGTGAGTCTTAATAAAATAATCCATAATTTAAAATCAAACTCAAAGTAATAATATGAGGATAAGAGATAAAGAAGACACAATCAATTTTAGCATGGAAAATCTAATTGAATAAAAAATCACGACGTCCAAATTGGATAATCAATTCAATAGAAAACTCCACTATGATAATAAATAAGTACCTTTAAATTCTGATGGAGAGTTAAGAAGAAGGGATGCTTGCTATCATTCCAGTGCCACTGTCCAATCAGTGAGCCCGCCCGTAACGTAACCCAGCAGATAAAGTACATTACATAGTCCAGGGATCAGACTTGTCAAATGCTTCTATATGATCTCATAACAATTCTCTCAATGATGCAAATATAAACTATCTAAAGCTCTAATATTATTTGGAATGGAATGCATACTATCAACACAAAAATATGTTTCTATTTATACTAATTTAAGCATATGATTTTAATAAATTTTTGAATGCAATCTTAAAAATATTTTATCATATTATGCAATACAATCTTAAAGATATTTTATATTATGTAATACAATCTTAAAAATATTCTATCCTATTTTTGAATAAAATATTAAAAAATATTCTATCATATTTTTGAATGCAATCTTAAAGATTTTTATTATATTATGTAATGCAGTCTCAAAATATTATATCCTATTATATTATGCAATGCAACATTTTTTATTGTCAAATTATTTTTTTAATTTTAATAGATATAAAATAAAATTTATATCACCTCTGCTTGGAATCACATCCTTAGAGGGCAAATCAGGTGGTTGATGGTTTGGCAAAACATGCTATGGTGGCAGATATGTCTTATTGTGTGTTTGAATTTGCTCCAAATTTTATTTTGTATGTTTACGAGTGGATATAGCTCAGATTTTTTTCCTAGCTAGAGGCTTTTAGTCTCTTCTCTTTATGTAACTCACCAAAAAAAAGTACATTATATTAAGTTGATTTTATTTTAAAATAAAATTAACACTTAATCCAACATTTCAATTCAAATGTAAATATTTTTTACCAATACAAATTCATGCATGTAATCTAAATCAATAGAAATGAAACAATTAAAATCTAACGTTGTATTGACAATCTATTATAGTTTGACAGAAAGAAAAATGATATTTAAAAAGAAAATGAAAATGTTATATCAAATGTGTATATGATTTATACCTCATATATAACTACTTGTATTAAACAATACTTTTGCATTTAATTATTTTTAAAATAAGTAAAGTGTTATATAATATTATTTGTAGTCTAAATATGTGTTAACATAACATTTTATTATAGTACTCATTTAAATATTTTCATGTTTACTTCTTATAATATATATATATATATATATATATATATATATATATATAATATTTAATCCCTTAAGAGTTTAACATTTATAAGGACAAAAATAAAATAAAAGTTAAATAAGATGCATATATATTTTAGAGCTTGGAGGAATTGGTCTTAATTTGCGAGTTGAATGGTTAGATACCTTAGCTAGAGTCGCAACAGATTGGAAGAAAAGAACAATTTCATTTGAGAAAGATGGAAAATCAATCGTTGTTGTTAGAAATAGCAACCTAAATTCTACAAATCACAGTAAACACGCGCACACGCACGAATACGAGATGGTTCAACAAGTATGCTTACCTCTCTCTAAAAGTAGAGCATTTGTTTCTATTATTGATTTTCAAAAAAAATGATCACATTAGCATTTAATTATAAAATAAACCTATGAAGCAATTTTACAATATCGCCATTGTAAAGGAACTTCTTATGGGGGTTGTGAAGAGGAGATGAAAACACCTTGGGTCAAGCGGTCTAGAGTATGCCTCCCAAAGAAGGAAAGGGGTTTAGGGGTTCGTGATATTTATTAGTTTAACAAAGCACTAGTGGGGAAATGAGGTTGGAGGTTACTGGAGGAGGACACGTCCTTATGGCCAGGGTAGTCACAGCCAAATATGGATATTTCTTAGAGCAAAATCTTGCCTTTCTCACATCGCTCACAATAGTTGTGGTGGAGGGATGTTCTTAATTTTTGTTTGGGGGAGGGCAATGGGGCATGGTTCAAACGTAACATTGTCAAATGCGTAGGTAATGGTGAGACAACGAAGTTTTGGGAACACCGTTGGGTTGGGGAGTCACCTTGAGAGATGTTTTTCCTAGGCTTTATTCTATATCTCTTCAAAAGGGGTGGTGGATTAGTGAAGTGGGGGAGAGATTGGTGAGGGTCATTGGCTACGGAAAAAGATATTCTTTATAGGTTATTGAATATGATCCAACTGGTACCCGCTCAATAGTCTAATGTTGATTTGTGAACTTGGAGAAGTGGCTCACACAAATCATACCCAGTACGTACGTGAAGTCTATGGATTTAGATGCTTTCAAGTGCCTCTGGAATATTAGAGTGCCCTCCAAAGCATCAACTTTCATATGGAAAGTATTGCTCGATAAAATCCAGACAAAAGCAAATCTCATCTCAAGGAACATTAGTTGCGGCTCCACGAGTCTAGGATGCCCAGTGTGTGATATCGATATTGAAACATCACACCATGCCATCTTCACATGTGGTTTTTCATACCAGGTCTGGATGGTTTTTTACAGATGGCTTGCCTTCTCTATCGATGCTATGGATTGCGACGATATGGATGATTTGGAGAATGAAGAATGAGGTGGTTTTCAAAGATGGGAAAGCGGATCTCGAACAGATTGTGGTGGCCCAGTTACACAGTATTTTGGAAACAATTTCTTTTGAAATATAGTATGATTGGGGGCGATGGCTTCACCTTTTGCACCCCATCATAAGTCATAACCTAACAACAAGCGACCCAATATCAAAAGCATATGTTGTAGTTTCGCTATATATGCTCTGTTCCACTATGCTATAGCCTCTACCCACCAATAGAATATAAGTCAAGATAAAATATGGTACCAAATGATTGGTTTGCTTCATTGATTGGTTGCCTTTAAATAGGCATAAATTAAATACAAATAATCAGCAAACTATAAAACGAAACTAACTATCCTAGGAGCCTAAAAGCTATACATACAATCTGCTAACAGTACCGAATAAGATGCTAACAATATTAACAAATATGATAACAAGCTAACAATAAGGAAACTACTAGGATTACACGGAAACAGAATATATTTACATGCTAACTGCATATATTCTTTCAACTCTCCCCCTCAAGTTGGAGCATGTAAGAATGAAATGCCTAACTTGGGAAGGAATGCAAGAAATACAGATTGTCCCAATGCCTTGGTGAAAAGATCTGCCAGCTGAGCGGAGGAGCGAACATGTGAAGTAGCAATGGTGTTCGCCTGAATATGTTCTCGAACGAAATGGCAGTTCAGTTCAATATGTTTTGTCCGCTCATGAAAAACGGGGTTAGCAACAATATGAAGAGCTGCCATATTATCACAAAATAACTGCATGGGTATTGTATGATTTACACCAAGAGATGCAAGGAACCCTTTTAACCAAATTAACTCTGCTATAGCAGCTGCCATGGCTCTATATTCAGCTTCAGCAGAAGATTGTGCAACTGTGACCTGCTTCTTTGTTCTCCATGAAATAGGTGATGTGCCCAACATAACAAAATAGCCAGTAACAGATCTTCTTGTAAGAGGACAAGAAGCCCAATCGGAATCACAATATGCATGAATTTGGAGATCACATGCACTTTTTAATAGAAGACCTTGACCAGGATTTTGTTTCACATACCTTAACACTCGTAGGACCGCATCATAGTGAACTTGCTTTGGATGCTGCATAAATTGAGAGAGGACATGTATAGCATAACTCAAATCTGGTCTTGTAATATTTAAATAAATCAATTTGCCAATCAATCTTCTATATCTCTCTGGATTTTCGATGTCTGGGCCATCAGCAAGTCAAAGTTTATGATTTTGTTCAATAGGAGATACAACTGGTTTGCTTCCACTAAGACCTGCTTCATGTAAAATATCAAGAGCATATTTTCGCTGACACAAAAATATCCCTTCTTTGTTACGGGTTATCTCAATCCCAAGGAAGTATTTTAGTTTGCCTAAGTCCTTGATTTTAAAACACTTGTTTAAATATTCTTTGACTTGATTACATGCTTGAGTATTATTTCCTGCCAACACTATATCATCAACATAAACCAGGAGAGCAAGAAAAATATCACCTCTTTGAAATGTGAACAAAGTATAATCTGCATGAGATTGTTGAAACCCGTAATTTACAAGTGATGAGCTTAACTTGCTAAACCAGTTTCTCAGGGATTGTCTCAATCCGTAGAGTGACTTTTTCAAACGGCACACTTGTTCTTTTGTTCCATTACTAAATCCTGGAGGAAACTTCATGTAAACTTCTTCACTAAGCTCTCCATTTAGGAAAGTGTAACGCCCGGCCACTTGCAGGATCAACGACTGTCCCTACATACCAACACAAGACTTTTCAGTGTGCTTTGTCCTCACTCACACACTTCCTGAGAAACTTCCCAGGAGGTCACCCATCCCAAGATTACTCCAAGTCAAGCATGCTTAACTGTGAAGTTCTTATGTTATGGGCTACCGAAAAGTAGATGCACCTTGTTGGTATAGGTAATACCTATTAAATCCTTTAAGTTATCCTCAACTGTACAGTCTCATACCTGTACAGCCTCTGGATCCCTCTCGTTCGGGTGTGTATTCGATTCATTCATGTACCCCTCCCGCTGGAAGCCTGCCAGGAGCCGCTCCTTGTCCGTGCCTCACTGCACCGGCGATCACTCCCCGCCCTCGTCAGCGCCCGGGATGTTACATTCCCACCAGCTTCCGCCTGATTCGTCCTCGAACCACACCGTACTGGTAGAGAGGCCTTGCTCTGATACCACTTGTAACGCCCGGCTACTTGCAGGATCAACGACTGTTCCTACATACCAACACAAGACTTTTCAGTGTGCTTTGTCCTCACTCACACACTTCCTGAGAAACTTCCCAGGAAGTCACCCATCCCAAGATTACTCCAAGTCAAGCACGCTTAACTGTGGAGTTCTTATGTTATGGGCTACCGAAAAGTAGATGCACCTTGTTGGTATAGGTAGTACCTATTAAATCCTTTAAGTTATCCTCAACTGTACAGTCCCATACCTGTACAGCCTCTGGATCCCTCTCGTTCGGGTGTGTATTCGATTCATTCATGT
>PYAF01001620.1:46373-63159 GCA_007407185.1 Glycine tomentella | reverse complement strand
GCAAAGACACAACTTCATAAGATGGATGACCCAACCGCCTGTGCCACAACTCTGCTGACTCCTGAACTCTCACAGTAGAAACTGAAGCATGCTTTGGTTGAAACACATAAACTCCTGCATGTACATCACCCAATCTAGTCCGCCTCATCAATGCTTGGTCCTGCAAAATACATTGTCCATTAGTAAATATTAGTTTATTATTACTCTGCTGCAATAATTGAGAAACCGAAATCAAATTGCACCGCAAATGAGGGACAAATAAAACGTTAGACAATGTGAAATCGTCATTAAACACCATTGTCCCTTGTTGTTCGGTATGAGTAATTGCACCATTAGGTAACCCCACTGCTAGATGTATGATCTTTGCAACATTAGTCAACAATTCTAGAGAACCTGTCATGTGCTGTGAAGCACCACTATCAATAAGCCATTGTGACTGAATAGCCTTACCAGACAATTTGTCAGTAGTCTGATTTGTTTGAGAATGATCCACCAATGTCATGAGTTTATGCACTTCTTCTAGAGTGAGGACCGAATATGCAGCTGCAGTTACTGTCGACAAAGGAGGTGCTGGTTGTGACGTGTTTGCTAGTTGGAATCCATCCGAAGTTTGCACGGCGTAGGCTTGCTCGTGCGTCCCGCGTCCACCTGTTCGTCCCCTTCCACGGCCGCGAGGTACACCACGGGTAACTGGAAATCCAATAATTTTCCAGCAACGGGATGGATCATGATTAGTCTTCCCACAGTGTGGACATGGTGTGCGAACAACAGATGGATCAGTAATCATGCGCGAAGTAGCAGCGTCCTTTCCACCACCAGTTTCAGTACGTGCTGCATATCCAACAACAACTCCACGATCATCATGGCCGCGTGCAATGGCGCGGTGTGTCTCCTCTTGTGTAACAGTTGCATACACCTTATTCAGATTTGGAAGAGGAGAAGTATTAAGAATTTGAGAACGTAAGTTCCCAAATAACGCTTCATCCAATCCCATAAGAAATTGGTACACTCGTTCATGTTCTCTGACTTCTTCGATTTCTTTTGCCAATGCACAGTTATCTCCACATGCGCATGATTTGGAAATCTTGCTGCCTTCGAGCTCATCCCAGATCGCGCGGAGTTTGGTGTAATATTCACCAATGGTACTTCCTTGCTGTCATGTGTGTGTGAGAGAAGCTCGGAGTTGATACTGCTTAGGGAAATTCTGAACAGCATACCTCTCCTTCAAGTCATCCCACAAGTCTTTGACGTCATCAAAACATTTGATCAGTGGTTGCAACTGAGGATCAATGGTGTTATGAATCCACCCATTGATCATAGAGTTGCACCTAACCCATGCACGTCATTCCGCGGCGTTATCCTTCTCTGGTCTCTTCACATCACCAGTGATGAAACCAAGTTTGTTTTTTTGCAGTGAGTGCATTTTTCATGAGCTTGGCCCAGTTATCATAATTGGCCTCTCCACGCAGCTGCACTATGGTTAGAAAAACACCTGGATTATCTGATGCTCCTAGATAAAAAGGAGAGTCAGGATCTGAAGGCTTTAATGCACTGCTGTTTTCTCCTGCCATCGTAAATGAGACAAGCTTTCGCACTCACTCATATTTGCGGAAGTGTTTCGTAGGATATCTCTGATACCAAGATAAAATATGGTACCAAATGTTTGGTTTGCTTCATTGATTGGTTGCCTTTAAATAGGCGTAAATTAAATACAAATAATCAACAAACTATAAAACGAAACTAACTATCCTAGGAGCCTAAAAGCTATACGTACAATCTGCTAACAGCACTGAATAAGATGCTAACAATATTAACAAATATGATAACAAGCTAACAATAAGGAAACTACTAGGATTACACGGAAACAGAATATATTTACATGCTAACTGCATATATTCTTTCAACTAGTCATGCTCCACGATTTTCATCTTGATAAATATTTAGTCCCGTAAAAAAGATAACAGCAAGTTCACCTCATGTGTCCTAGGTGAGGGATCTCGTCGTATCTAGCGTTGATCGAGCAACATTTAGTAAGTCTAAGCAGTGTTTGAACTTGTCGGTTGTGATTGTATTGGTTAACATTTCAGCTACATTATTTGAAGTATGAATCTTTCTAAGCAAAATATTATCATATGTTATCAACTCTATGTATTATCTTTTGGAATCTTACATCAATATGTTTGATTCTAACACGATACACCCGATTTTTTGTCAAATTATTGGAGTTTCATGGTTTACATTTTTAAAGTATACTAAATAAATTAGAAAAAACTTTATCCAATGCATAACTCAGGGATTAAAATGTGCATTTGTAGTGTGTTTTCAAATGATAATTAATTGTACTCTTTTATTTTAAAATATGAGATTTCAATGTCATTTAGTAGTATTTTAAAAAAAATTCACATTATTAAATAATTTTAATTTTTTTCTCATGTACATTTTTCCCTCTTAAATAATAGTTTTTGGGTTAATAATTAGTTTCTTTTTGATAAAAAAAAATGAACAATTTAATCCTTTCAAAAGTACACAAAGAATCATTCTCAAATAAAGGAATATTCCTAGTACATACTTCCCGGATCCATTTTGATAAGAAACAAGTTATAATAATTTGCCTTTTCTGGGTATAATACCTTTGAATACCTTCCAGATAAAATGACCAGTCTTGGGTGGCATTTTGATATTCCAATACACGTTGTTGAAAAGTTCCTGTATATAATACACATTGTTGAAAAGTTCCTGTGTATATAGTAGAGTCTTTCCTGAAACTATGTAGTGCTGAATAACAAGATGAAACAGTATACAGTTGGCTTATTCCCAGATTAAATTTGAGGATTTTCTTACATTAAATATTTATTTAATGAATATCTCTCTTATTTTTATAAGCCAAAGTTTATACTATTGCTAGATTCAGCATAAGAGATGCCAATGGAGGAATTATAATGATCATATTAATTAGTAATTTACTTGTTCGGGATATAAGCCTCACAGTTTCTTACTGCAAAAATACCTTACTTTTAGGAGGAAAACAATAGTCATAGTATCGTGTGACATACTGACACATACCCATAGGTCACAACACAAGTCAACAAGTACAAAGGGGCGTTATGCATACCCAACCATGTCGACCAAACGATCATTTGGGGCACTTTTTTTTTAAAAATTATTATTTAGAGTAAAAGTTAAATTAATATCTTAAAAAGAATAAATAATAAGATAATATATAACTTCTAACTTGAAAATCGTAAACTTAGTTAAGACTCTTTTTTCATTAAAATCACAAAAAATTATGATTTTTATTTTTTATTTTTTTAGACACAACTTTAAAATTATAAGAGTTTTTTTCATACTACTTTAAAGTTGTAAAATATTTTTTTTCTTTTTTTCATTAAAGTCATAAAATATTTTTCAACTTCAATTATTTGTGCACTCATAATGTATTTTAAAAAAAAATCATAAATATTTTTTATTTTAATTATTTAACAAATTAATATATTTTTTAGTTTTATTTAATATTTTCTATATTTTTATTTAATATATTTTCTATATCTTTTACTAATGTTAAGAATTATTATTTGTTTTGTAAATTAAAAAAATAATCCAAAAGACTTAAATTAAAATACAAATATTGGGCGACTAATAATGACATGCATTGTCAAATTGAACAAACGGTGTGTGATTATAAAGAATTTCAGGCACTTCAAATTCCTGATTCATATGCAATTGCAGCATGTATTTCTTGTAATTTAAATTGCGATGACTTTGTTGACCTTGCATACAAGTTGAAAAATATTTACAAAGCTTATCAGCATCAGTTTCATTCCCTTGGAAGCGAAGATCAATGACCTCAATATTTGAGTCCATATTTTATGTCTGATCCTTCAAAGCGATGAGACACGACAGAAAGGTAAGTCATTATTCGTATATATAATGAGATGGACAAATCAATTTCAAATAGGCCTAAAAAATGCTCATTTGATAGAAATGAAGGGTATGATTGTAATAATTATCCATAGAAACAAATTGACGACTGAAATTGTTTCTATTTTTTAATTTTATAATTCTGTTTAATTTGTATTGTTCATTTTATATTAATGTATTATGTTATTTTTATTTTAACAACTATTTTTATTACTAAATTATTTTCTGTTGTTAATATTAAAATAATTTATAAAATAAAATTAATTAATACTACCATATGATATTATTAATTTACTTATTGATAATTTAATTATTTTAAAAAATAATATTATTTAATAAATTATAAGTTAATATTATTTGTTAATATTAGTAACAAAACATTTTAAAAATTTTATTAAATAAGTATGTAGTACATTTTAATATTTTTATTTAAATTTAAGTCTTTTCTATTATTTTTTAATTCACAAAAAAAAATAATTCTTAACATTAATAAAAAAATATAAAAAATATATTAAATAAAAATATACAAAAAATATAAAAATATTTAATAAAATAATTTTAAAAATATAAAAAATATTTAATAAAACTAAAAAAAGAAAACATACATTAATTCATTAAATAATTAAAATAAAAATTATTTCGATTTCAAAAAAATAAATTTTAACTTTAAAGTCATGTAAAAAAAATTAAAGTCGTAAAATAATTTATGAATTTCAAAAAAAAAAGAAAAAAATCATTTACTACTTTAAAGTGAAAAAAGAACTCTTATAATTTTAAAATCGTGTTTAAAAAAATCAAAAATTAAAATCGTAAATTATCTGACTTTAAGTATTAATTTAAATTTTACCTAAATGATAAATTTTTAAGAAAAAATTGCCCCCCACCCAAGTCAGTGTGGCAGTATACAGACCATTAATTGCGAATTTGGCTCCTCACATGACAGAGATACATTGTATTCATGCATCCTTACAAGTTGAGATGATAATTATGGTAACATATAACACCACATTAACTATCCATCCAGCACCCCATCGACCCACTAGTTGTCAATCTAGATCTGTATGACAATGGAGCTCAGTTTCCTTCTTGGTTCAACAAGATCTATGGATGCTATAAATTTTATAGTATCATATTCAATTTTTACAGAAAATAAAAACAATATGTATATCAATGTGAAAAAAATCATTATGATTATTATATATTCCTAATTTTATTAAGATAAATATTAACTAGTGTTTTTGGATTATTGATTAAGAAATTAAAAAAAAAAAATTAATGAGATGCATGAAATTATATTATTCATAATTTTTTTTACATTCTCCTATAATCTTCATAATAAATATTTTCTTCTTTTAATTTTTTAACCAATAACCTAAGAACATTGGTTGGCAAGAATTTTTTTAATAAGACTTTGTAATTTTAAGATCATATATATTAATTGAGTATGAAAACATTAGATGAAGATGGGTTTAAAAGAATACTATAGTATTCTTAACAGATTTTAAGCTTTACTGAATATTATATAATATTAAATATCTTTATTTATTTTAAACATATATGAAGTTATCGCAGAAAGTATAGGTAAAAGAAATTTATATTTCAATAAAATATTAATTATACGAAAAATGATTTTTTTTAAATATAAAAATTATTTCTAGAATATTATTGATATTATTTACTTGGAATTGTTGTTATTTCTTAAATTAGTTTTTTAAAATTAAAAGTACTTAAATCTTATTTGATGTTAACTATGTTAGAAGATAAATTGAATTACTTTAGCATTTTATATATTGAAGGTGAAATGTATAAATAATTAATTGATCAGCGTTTTTGTATTCGATAAAAAAAGAAAATGAGAATTGACAAATTATGTTAAAGTAAACTTTAAATTACAAATAAAAAGAAGTATATTTTGACTATAATTTTTTTACTTAGGCCACAAAAATCCTAGTTTCATCTTCTTTTCGACGTTTTTTAACTGAAAAAACAGTGTTAAAGAGAGCGCGTGAGAGATTGAGCCATTCGGTCTTGAGTCAAAGTCTTCACTTCCTCTTTTAATTTCCTTCTTTTTGTTTCTAAGTAACAAACTTTGTGTGTTAAAAGGATGATGAGCGTGTCTGCGTGTGAGAGAGTTAACCATTCAATCATGAGTCTGCAAACAATATAACAGAAAAAAAATTTATATATCATAAAAAAAAAGTGTGAAATATGCCTTGTATCTCAAGCTATAAAGTTAGTGGTGTAATTAGATATGTGAAGAGGTTGTTATTAGCTTTGTTATTTTTGGAATATTCCTCTACTGGTCCTTCTTGATTCCAGTTGCTATAAAAGGCATCATAGCACCTCTTTGTATCTGTACTCTATTCCATTAATCAGTTTGAAGCTATTGCCTATGGATGTAGCTCAAAATTGAGTGAACCACGTAAATCCTTTTGAGTGTTTCTCTTCTCCTTTCTCTCTTGCTTGTTCATGTCCATTACACTCTGTTTCTGTTAGTTTTTGTTCTGCTATACATGGGTGTTTTCTTGGTATAATCACAACAATTGGTATCTAGAGCTCGGGTTGCAATCCAAGGGATATCCAAAAAGGGATTCTACGGTCATCTGGTGTCTTTGAAGGTTTTATCCTTCATCACTCTCTTCATTCTGTTTCCACTGCAAGATTGTGCAAGAAAGCAAGAAACCATCAAGAACTATGGTTACCTCTCTGAGAATCAAGAAATTCAATGGCAAGAACAGCTTCAATCTCTGGCGCATTAAAATGCGTGCTCTGCTGAAGGAACAAGGATTTTGGCCTCCTCTAACATTTGTCTATGTGAAGAAAGAATCTTCTTCAACTCCGAAAGAGGAACTCACCAAAGAAATGAAGAGAAACCTTGCTGAACAGGAAGAGAAGGCCCATTCATTGATCATGTTATCACTGTCTGATGAAGTTCTGTATGAGGTAGCAGACCAAGAAACGACAAGCGGTTTATAGTTAAAGCTTGAAAGGTTTTACATGACAAGATCCATCTGCAACAAGCTGCTTCTGAAACGCCATTTATTCAGTCTTCAAATGAAAGAAGGTACACCTCTAAAAGAACATTTGGATGAACTGAATTCAATATTAATGGAACTAAGAGACATAGAAGTAAAAATTGAGGATGAAGATGCTGCAATGATTCTGTTAGCTTCTTTATCACCCTCATATGAGAGTTTCGTTAATTCGCTGAGCATTGGCAAAGATTGTATAACAATGGAGGAGGTTAAATCCAGCCTGCACTCAAAGGAATTGAGAAGCAAGGCATCTGGAAACAATGAAGACAGTAGTGTTGTGGGTCTTATTGTTTCAAATTCATTCAAGAATGGAAAGAAGAAGAAAGATAAATGGAAGAAAAGGGGCAAAATTGATCCCCAAGGACATTTGCAACTACTGCAAAGAACCTGCTGGACACTGGAAGAAGGATTGCTCGAAAATCAAAGGCCAACTGTTGCAGCTGTACAGGAAAGCTACCTATCTGAAAGTGATCTAGTGCTTTCCATTGATGATCACCCTCTAAAATCTGAAGAACATTGGCTCTTGGATTCAGCTTGCTCATTCCACATTTGCCCAAATAAGAAATGGTTCCATACATATGAAGATATGAATAAAGGACAGGTATTCATGGGAAATGATATGCCCTGCAATATTGCTGGAATAGGAACTATCAGGATAAAGATGCATGATGGAGTAGTCAGAACACTCACAGAAGTCAGACATGTTCCTGAGCTAAGCAAAAATCTAATTTCTATGGGAACCTTGGACTCTAAGGGATTCAAATGGGATGTTGAAGATGGTATCATGCATATCAGAAAAGGTTCCACCACTGTCATGAAAGGAACCAGGAAAGGAACTCTATACTTGCTTCAAGGGTCAACAATCAGACAAACAGATGGAGTGTCTTTGATATCTGAATCAGCTAAACAAGAACCCGATCATACATATTTGTGGCATATGCGCTTGGGACATATGAGTAAAAATGGAATGATGATTCTAAGTAAAGAAGGTTTGCTGGGAAACAAGGAATTACAAAAACTCAAGTTTTGTGAGCACTGTGTGTTTAGAAAGCAGCGTAGATCAAAATTCACAAAAGTCATTCACACTACCAAAGCAATTTTAGACTATGTATGTGCTGATTGCTAGGGACCCTCACAGGTTCCATCACTTGGAGCTGCCAGGTATTTCCTATCAATCATTGATGATTATTCTAGAATGACATGGATTTTCATAATGAAGCATAAGAATCAGGCTTATAAGAAATTCAAGAATTGGAAGGTCATAGTTGAGAACAACACAAGCAAAAATGTTAAATACCTTAGAACAGACAATGGCCTTGAGTTTTGCTCAGCAGAATTCAATGATTTCTACAATAAAGAAGGGATTGTAAGACATCATATTGTAAGAAATACCCCACAACAAAATGGGATAACAGAAAGAATGAACAGAACATTACTAGAGAGAGTCAGATGCATGCTTTCAAATGCTAAACTTGACATAAGCTATTGGGCAGAAGCTGTCAACACAGCATGCTATTTGATCAATAGATCACCCTCAACTTCCATAAACTGTATGACACCTATAGAAGTTTGGTCCAATAAACCTGCAGCCTACTCTAAGCTAAGAATTTTTGGTTGTCTAGCTTACTATCATGTTAATGAAGGAAAGCTAAAACCTAGATCAAAGAAGGGGATTTTTGTGGGTTATGGAGAAGGTGTCAAGGGTTACAGGATCTGGTCACCATCTGAAAGAAGGGTTATCCTAAGCAGGGATGTTGTCTTTGATGAATCTGTTATGGCTTACCATGATAATAAGAAATTTGTATCAAAAACAAAATCAGAAATTAACAAACAGGTGGAGTTTCACACTGCTGGAAGCAACCACTAAGAATAATCATTGAACAAAGGTTTAAATGGTGTTCAGGAAGATTTCTCTGAAGATATTGTTGATATTTCGAACAAGTTTCTATTTGTAATAAAAAATAAAGTAATCATAGAATTTCATTAGAATATAGTCAAGAAAGAAATTAAAATGAAAAAGTGAAAGAAGAAACTGATTCTCCAAATCAGAAACCAGATCAGGAAAGCATCCAATCTTATCAGTCCTCAAATCAGAGACCAAAGAGGATTAGCAAGCCCCCTGTGAGATATGGTTTTGAAGATATGATAGCTCTACCTCTTCATGTGGCAGAAGAAATGGATAATCCTAAACCTACCACCTACAAGGAAGCTATAAATGACATTGAAGTTGATAAATGGATACTTGCTATGAAAGAAGAATTAGAGTCTCTTCACAAGAATCAGACTTGGAAGTTGATCAAGAAACCAGAGGGAAGGCATGTAGTAGGATGTAAATGGATTTTCAAAAGGAAATCAAGAATCCCAGGAGTTGAATCAGTCAGATACAAGGCACGATTAGTTGCAAAATAGTTTAATCAAAAGGAAGGAGTAGACTACAATGAGATTTTCTCACCTGTGGTGAGACATACTTCCATTAGAGCCCTACTTTCTCTTGTAGCATGTCAAGACCTTGAGCTAGAACAACTAGATGTGAAGACTGTATTCCTACATGGAACACTTGAAGAAGATATCCTAATGAATCAACCTGAGGGATTCATCATAGAAGGTAAAGAAAACTATGTCTGCAAGCTTCAAAGGTCATTGTATGGTTTGAAACAATCACCAAGACAATGGTATAAGAGGTTTGACAACTTCATGATCAGTGTGGGTTATAAAAGAAGTCCTTATGACTGTTGTGTTTACCATAAGAAGGTGGAGCTTGGGTTTATGATCTACCAACTGTTATATGTAGATGACATGCTTATAGCATCCCAAGATAAATGTGAAATTCAGAAGCTAAAAACCCTTCTGAATAAAGAATTTGACATGAAGGATCTAGGAATAGCTAAGAAGATCCTTGGCATGAAAATTCAAAGGGATCGACCTGAGAAGAAGCTGTTTCTATCACAAGAAGAGTATATACAAAAGATATTGTTGCGTTTTGGAATGAGTAATGCTAAACCTTTGAATACACCTCTATCTGCAAAGGATCATCTATCTACTATGGTTCAGTGTCACTCCAAATCTGATCAGGATTTCATGTCTCGGGTTCCCTATGCAAGTGCGGTTGGCAGCCTCATGTACGCTATGGTGTGTACAAGACCTGATCTAGCTCATGCTGTTAATGTGGTTAGCAGATACTTAAACCAACCACAAAAGGAACATTGGCAAGCAACCAAGCAGATCTTCAGATATTTGAGAGGAACATCAGATGTTGGTTTGATATATGGAGCTGACACAAATTGTTCCCTGGCTAGTTATTCAGATGCAGATTATGCTACTGATCTAGATGGCAGAAGATCGGTTACAGGCTATGCTTTCACTTTGGGAAGTTCATTGGTAAGTTGGAAAGCAACTCTTCAATCATCTGTTGCTCTATCAACAATAGAAGCAGAATATATGGCTTTGACTGAAGCTGCTAAGGAAGGAATATGGTTGAAAGGTTTGATCACTGACCTTGGATTTCCTTAAGACCATGCATTGATCTACTGTGACAGCTTGAGTGCTATTTGCTTGGCCAAGGATCAGGTTCACCATGAAAGAACCAAGCATATAGATGTTAGATACCATTTCATTCGAACAGAGAAGAGGATTAAAGTCCAAAAGATTGATAACAAGCATAATCCAGCAGATATGTTTACAAAACCAGTCCCAAGAAGCAAGTTCATGCACTGTTTGGACTTGCTCAATGTTGATAAGTGGAAATAAGTCTTCTAAGATAGGCAATAGCTATATTATATCAGAACCTAAGCATGAGATTCAAGTGCAAGGTGGAGAATTGTGAAATATGCCTTGTATCTAAAGCTATAAAGTCAGTGGTGTAATTAGATATGTGAAGAGGCTGTTATTAGCTTTGTTATTTTTGGAATATTCCTCTGCTGGTCCTTCTTGATTCCAGTTGCTATAAAAGGCATCATTGCACCTCTTTGTATCTGTACTCTATTCCATTAATCAATTAAAAGCTGTTGTCCGTGGATGTAGCTCAAATTTGAGTGAACCACGTAAATCCTTTTGAGTGTTTCTCTTCTCCTTTCTCTCTTGCTTGTTCATGTCCATTACACTCTGTTTCTGTTAGTTTTTGTTCTGCTGCACATGGGTGTTTTCTTGGCATAATCACAACAAAAAGAAAGAGTTATATACTAATCAAAATAAAATGTAAAGACGTTAGGATATTTTTTAAGTAAAGCCTTTATTTTAATTAATCAAAATAAAAAAATAGTAACTTATAAACTAATTTATTTTCCAAAAGTCAGTTCAAATAACTTATCAAATATCAAGAAATATAAACATATTTAAGATATATATATATATATATATATATATATATATATATTCAATTAACAATAGAGTGATATGTGTCCTAAAATTGTTAACCTTTTTCACTACTATGAAACTAGTATTTTCGGACAGATTTTAGATGAAAATGGTTTTTGTCTGAAATTTCAAAGGTCTTTCAGATAGTTTTGCAGTTTAGAGATATTTTGTATGAAATTCATCTCTATTCTATCAGAAACTTTCGTGATAATTTTGCATTAAAAATATTTCCACATACAGTATTTCGTATAAATTTCAAATGGATTATAATTTTTTATATATTTTATTTTTCCAATTTATATATAATTTGTCCAAAACAAACCTCTACAGCCTAGCTTGCCACAACATGGCCATCATGAACAGAATTTCTGATACACCATTAATGCTATGATCCAACAAAATGAGATAAAAAGAAGTATTGGTAGTATTTGCTAAGATATTACATTGGTAGATCACATCGCTATAAATCCCTGCGACAATACAAGGCCATCAGAATTTATTTATAACAATCACAGAACAGAATTTATGACACCAACAATGTATTAATTCCACCATCCAACAAAGTTAGAGAAGCAAAAATGTAACGTTGGTAGAAGGCCACGTATAGCTTTACATGAACATTCCTCTTATGATCGTGTGTCAGTTCAAAACCACACAAGCATCTTGCACCAGTGTCTATGCTGAGAACCATATATTGATAAATTAACAAAGATAATGCGTCATGATGCAAGTTGAAAGAAAACACCCATAAGATGATTCAAATGTAGTAATTTGTATTGTTAAAAACGATCTGCATTTTTTATTTTATTTTTTTTAAATCACGGCAAATCATTATTTTCATTCACAATTAGTATTTTATTATATATATATATATATATATATATATATATATATAATGTTGCTCATCCTTCTACAATATGTGTGTGTGGAAAGGGCTATACTATGCATGTAACTTATATAATTCTAGGCGCAATATATACTATTGGTAGCATGACCAGGTAGTGGGCAATGCCTATTTATTCCTACATCAAGTCAAATAAATTAATCCTTAGATATTTAATATCAGATAACCACTACATATATCGATCCATATTCAGTAAAAAAATAATGACATAGCATGGAAATAAAGGAATAGAGAAAGGAAAACTTATTTATATTATCTAATTCCCTCTGTTAAAAAAAAAAAATGTCTCTCCCAAATTTATAATAATAATATTAACAACCTGCAGCATTTACGGAGTATTATATATAGTTTTTTTTTCCTTTCTAATGTAAAGTACATTGTGTGTGTCTCTCTCCATAAAATTTAACACTATAAAGTTAAAGTTAATAAAGCATTGTTTAATTTAACTTTGTGAATACTACAATCTAAGTTATTTCCTTTAGAGAATAAAAAAATTATTTTTTATTATTAAAATTTTTCTGTAAGCAATGCTGCTTATATTAATAATCTCAGATCATCATGTAATTCAATAATAAATTTTGTTAAACAACCATACTTAACTTGAAACAACTCTCTTGTAAGTGACAACATTAGAAATGACTTTACTTTCCCATGTTAAAGTGTCCTAGTAACTTAGTATTGCAGTAATATATCAAGACACATACTTAAAAATAACTGTTTTTATCTATTTACGTAATAAACAATCATTGGCTCTGGTAACAAAATGATGTGATTTTTTTTATAAGTTATCAAAATGGGTAAATTTTTTAAAAAAATATAAAAATGGATAAATCGTGTTTTCAAAGACGGTTTTCATCGAAATTGTGCTTCTAATTAAAAATGATTTCACTTTTGAAGTTTTTTTATCTTTTATTTTTTTAAAATTGTCACAATTTTAGCCGCCCACAAATGAACATTTATCTATTTCTTATAAGTCATTTGTCTTTGGAAGTACAATTTCTTCATATTAAAATCGTCTTTTGAAACATGATTCACTTATTTTTGTAATTATTTTAAAATGTATCTATTTTGGTAATTTATGAAAAAAAAATTTGCACCATTATATTACAAAAGCCAACAATCATTTTGAAAACAATGGATGCCCATTTTTTTATCTTATATATTTTGCACCCCAGATAAATAAATAAAAAAAATCCGTTCCATAAGTCATAAGATAATGTTTTCTACTATAAATATTGGTTTATATGTAGAGCTACGCCATGAAGCATATACAGCCTCAAGCACATTAATTCAAGCCTTCAAGCACAAAAATGATATCCATTGTTGCTTCTTACAATGTCACTCCAAATCAACCAACTCCCAGTGATCCTATTTGGCTATCCGATAGTGATCAAATTGGGAACCTACGTCATGTAACCACTATCTATGCCTACAAATCAAAACCCAACGAAAACACCATTGATATTGAGAGGATGAAGAACTCTCTTAGCAAAACTTTGGTGCCATACTATCCAATAGCTGGCAGGTTGAGGCAGACAAAAAATGGTCGAATGGAAGTGGATTGCAATGCAAAAGGAGTGATATTGATTGAAGCTGAAAGCACGGCCACATTTGGTGATTATGGAGACTTTGCACCTTCCGATTCCACCATGGAACTTGTTCCAAAAGTTGATTATACTCGACCCACAGAGGACATGCCGCTTATGCTAGTGCAATTAACAAGGTTCTATGGTTTTATTTTTTTTATGGACAAATAATGTTAGTTAATTGTTAACTAGAATGTTAGTTTTTTTTTAATAGAGGAGATCGAACCAGTTATCTTTCTTCTCTTTCATTCTCTCTTAACCATCCAATCCATCTTATATCTTCAGTTTCCGTGGTGGTGAAGGTCTTGCCATGGGAGTTGCTTTGTCTCATCCTTTGGTTGATGGCGCTGCCGCTATTTTCTTTATCAACCGATGGGCAAAGCTGGTTCGAGGCGAAGAACTGGAGCCCAATGAAGTTCCTTTTCTTGATCGAACACTACTCAAATTTCCAGAGCCATCAGAACCATGCGTTGAACTCCCAGAGTGGAAGCCTGTAAGGTTCATGCCAGACAACATTGCTGAGCAAAACAAGACAAGTGCTATATTGTTGAAACTCTCATCAACCCAAGTGGAGAAGCTGAAGAAGAAGGCTAATGAACAACTTTCAAAAGAAGGGGTAAGACCTTATAGCAGATTTGAAGCTATTTCTTCTCATATATGGAGATGTGCATCTAAGGCTCATCATGCTCATGCATCTGATGAGAATCACCAACCAACTGTAGTTATGTTTAGTGTTGATATTCGCAAAAGATTGAATCCACCTCTCCCTCAGAATTATTTTGGGAATGCTTTGGCAAAAACAGTGACACCTAAGTGTAGTGTGGGAGATATCATATCAAACCCATTAAGCTATGGTGCTCAAAAGATAAGGGATGCGGTTTATGCGGTTACATATGAGTTTATAAGGTCACATTTAAGTGTTGTTTTAGGGCAAGAGCAATTGGAAAACATAAGGGCTTTTTTCTCGGGACAAGGAGACATTATTAATGTACCCTATTCTGGGAATCCTCGTAACATTCTCCTCACAAGCTGGATGAGCTTGCCAGTGTATGATGCAGATTTTGGTTGGGGAAAGCCTGTGCATTTTGGTTTAGCAAAAGTATTTCGAGAAGTTAGGGCACATATTATTATAAGCCCTGATGGAGATGGTGTTCTTATTTCCATGAATTTCCAAACAGCACTTATGGATCTTTTCAAAAAATTCTTCTACGAGGATATATGACGAAATATCCATACCAAGCTAGCTTTGTGCAAGGAAGAATTACATGTCACTCGTCATTTTCTTTGGTCAATAATTTACATGTGATTTACCATTTAATATGTTCAATATTAAAGATCCTATTTTTATTACGTGATTTATTTTCTTTTATTTTTCATGGTGGTATATTTGAGGGCATAATATTTTTTAAAAAGAAATCTGTACATATAACTTATAAAATTTATTAAGGATTGTGAAAATTATGATAATTTTAGTTTTCATCCAATAGCATTTATTGTAAAACAACTAAAGATATTGGGTAAAAAAATAATTAATATAAAAAACAACTGAAAAAAAATATTATAAAAGGATAATTAAAATTGAAAAAAGAGTTTTATATTTAAACATGTAGGTTGTATTAAACTTCTGAGCCCATAATAAATACTCGTTTGTTTACATGAATTGTCCATCCTTAAAGATAAATGCCTGCTAGCTAATGTATTTAAGTTTATGGGTTTTTTTATATAATATAATTAGTTTAAATTGTAATTTTGTTCTCATTTTAATTTTTTATATGAGATTTTGGTCTTTTAAATTTTTTTATCTAGTTTTAATTTTCTAAAAATTAATTTTAAATTGGTTATAAATTTTTTATATTTTTATTTTTACAATTAAAATTTGTCCAAAATAAACCCATACCACAACATGGCCATCGTGAAAAAAATTATGGCACAACATGAATGCTATCATCCGATATAGTGAAAAAAAAAAGTATTTGTAAGATATGACATTAATTTGTAGAAAGAAGGCCACATGGCTATTATAAACCCCTGTGACAACATGGCCATCAGCACGGAAATTATTCATAACAATCAAAGATAAGAGAATTTATGACACACCAATAATGCATTAATTGTACAATCTTCTACAGCTGTATATGAACATTACATGAATTATTCTTGCACCAGTTTCATTTTTGTCTTGGACTGAATCATATGGTTTGAATGATATGATCGTGTGTCGATTCAAAACCACAAGCATCTTGGACGAGTGTTTATTCTGCGAATATAAATAAATAAATTACTAAGACATTGATTTTATTTAGTTAATAATATGAAGAAATATCTTAATAAAAATCAAACTCGTGTCTTAATAGAAATTTTTTAAGAAGATTAAATAACTTAATTTAAAAATAAAAAGACCAAAATCATGGATTTAAAATTATAAAAAATCAAAATTATAATTTAGTCTAAATAAAAATGACTTTGTCTAATTGATCCAAAGTAAAAAAAAATAAAAATAGATTAAATAACCCCTTCAATGATCAATAAAATTTAGATATTTGTCTTATTCTTAATTATATCTCAATGTGATTATTACTATATTTAATGATAATCCTTTCTCTCTCATGTGTTTATATTTAAATATGACTGAAATTACTTTTTATATTTTAATACGATTGAAATAAATAAAAAACAGTTTTTCAATAACATTTTATGCAATAATTTTTAATTAACAATTATAATCAAAATGTTATAATTTTCTTTTGAAAAAATACTATAGTTGTATGTTACAAAATGAATAAAATAAAGATAACAAAAGACTCTATCAAAAGAAAAATGTATAAAATGGGCTTATATATGAAATCTTGGCTAGTTGGCTTCATGAGAGAGAAAGTATGAAGCATTAAATACGATAGTAATTAAGTTAATAAAATTAAAAATAAGATAAATGTATAAATTTTATTAGTCATTAAACATGGAGTTGTTTAATCTCATTTTTATCTTGAGTT
>PYAF01001620.1:0-38224 GCA_007407185.1 Glycine tomentella | reverse complement strand
CAATTTTATCAACTAAGAAATTTATCTTTGAATCTGGAGAACAAAAATTTTAGGATTACAATAAGTGAAACTAAAAATTCGATGCTATAAAATTAATTTTATAAAGTTAAATTATTACTATTTACTAACGATACTATTAACATAATCACGTAACGTTTGAGGAATTTTATTTTTTAGTAATTGATAAACATTTTTTCTTAGTTTTGGGTTGTGGCATGAGAACCGAGAAAAAACAAAAGCCAGGAAAATAAAACATATGTTAACAAATAAAAGACATTGAAAATTATTAAAAAATTGTAATAACAAGTAATTTTAAGTGGTGCATATCAATCAAGGGTACAATAGATGCGACTTTGTATTATTCAATTTAGTAAAAAAAATATTATTATTTTTTAATCCCCTGAAGATGATCTAGACATCTAGTAGTGGTTTTTGGATATGATGCATGAAGTCTTAAGTTGTACTCTCGTGCCACCATTATATATATAAAAAATTAAAAAAAAAACTGGAATATTTTTTAAATAAGCAAATATATATATATATATATATATATATATATGCTTATTTAAAAATATGTCATGGAAAAACTTGTCTCTGTTGAAGATGGTTCCTCGAAAGATGATGTTGTTTCTCCAATTCCAAACCACCCATGTAATAGCACACCACAAGACCCGCCAAATTCGATTTGTAATCGGAGAGCACTTATATAAAACATGCTGACAGTTTGGACAGTTGCAGGTATTGCAGAGAAAAGATTAAGCTAGCCATGAGTAGCATTCTGACCTAACCAAGCTCTCTGTTGGACAACTGAAAAGAGAATGAGCCAATGTTTTACCAAGAGAACCACAAAAGGGTCAGACCAAGTCTGAATTTGTCACAGGAATATTCCTCCTCCTAATATTATCAGCTGTGGGCGGGGGCATTCCAAAGAGCTCTCCAAACAAAAGTAATGATCTTAGGAGGAATTTTTAGGTTCCATAGAGACTCAAAGATTTGAGATTGATGGGAACCCATAGCCATGGCAAGTAAGTAACTATATGCTGATTTCACCATGAAGTGGAGCAATGGTTTGAGATGACCCTACAAGATGCTGGCTTCACTTGTGTTAGTTGAGCACCCTACATTTCATAATCAAAATGCATTAAGGCTAAATTGATTGAATATAAACATAAAGAAAACAAAATAAAGAAATGAGAGACACAATATAAAAACATACTTTCTCTTAACACAACCAAAAATGCTAAGTAAACTATAAAGAAAATAAGCTTTTAACTGATGTTGAAATCACTGATACTAGGAAAACTGTTGTGGTATTGTATTTGTCAGAAACTTTCTACATCGGTTATGTAAAACCCGATGTTGAGTAACATTGGTTTCATGATAACTAATGTAGAAAGTAGACATCGGTTCCGTCAAAACCGATGTTGACTGAAACTTACATTGTCGATGTAGAATTTTTCTACATCGGATATTTTCCAAATCGATGTAGAAAAGTAACTTCTACATCGATTCTTCCAAAACCGATGTTATAGAGGCACTTCACAATGCCAACTTGACAAACGCTGCAGCATGTCAAAAATATGGCATGTAATTTTAAAATCTTATGGTGTGAACATGACTAAGTAGTTTACATGATGGTATTATGACAACCTTTAGCTTAGCAAACAAGGGTGTCACATTGTAAATTTATTGGAACAAGTCCTACCAATCGAGTCTTATTATGTAGAAATATATGTACAAGTTTAAATGGGCAGAGTAAATGTTGATCCTTGTACAACAAAACTCCCCTCCCACCCAAACACATACATGCAAGTTCAGAAAGTGATCTTGTTAGCAACAAATACACCCCAATAGAAGGGAAACAAAACATTATTACATCTTAAAGGCAAAAAATTTAATATTAAGATCTGCTTGTTGCAAAACCCCACATATGATAACACATAAAATAGGAAAAAAATCAAGCAGAGACATGCATCCTGAGACATATCTCCCAGTTGTGACACATATGATAATAAGAGAATAAATCATCATATTTAATCTAGGCCATACTAGTTTGATTGGTTCAATGATTTTATATATTCAAGGAGTTATTATATTTTTTTTTAAAAAATCTCTTTCAAGAAAATGGAAAAAAAATAAGGATTTTTTTAAAATATTTTCTCAAGTAAACTTAATCAAATGTGTACTTCATTCTCTTATTAAAATAGTTTGAAATGAAGGGAGGTTCTTCAAGGTAATTTGAAAATAAATTCTACTTTCATTATAAGTGGAAGGTTGATTGGATGAATTAATTTGTGTTATATCATCAAATGAGTTGTTCAATACAATATTATATAGCTCAGTTCTTAGGTAGAGTACAAAGCTTATTTTTTATTTATACTTCAAAATAAATGCATATGTGAATTTAGGTAAAAAATAAGGATATGATTAGCAAAAGAATAATTAATGTTATTTTAAAAAAAAACATTTAAAAAAAAAAAACTGACAACTAAAAAGCGATGAAGGGAATAAAATCTTAAGTTAGTGAATAAATCATGGGCATTAGCTTCATAATTGAATGAGTAGATTAAAGTTAACATATAATGTGGACAACCAAAATTGTTAAAAGCAATCACTCTAATTTTTTACTTTATAAATATTTATTCGTTTTTGTTTTTTTACTATTATTTTAATTATAATTTTAGACAACATTTACAAGGATTAAAATGAAAACTTTATAAAATTATATACTAGAATGACCAATGCCTACCGTCTCAAGTACTATAATGAGCGTTTATAAAAAAATAATAGTAATGTAATTAAACCAAGCAATAATATGAAGAAAAAAGGAATTTAATCATGAAAATTAACACGTGTGTATTTGTTTAGGATTTTCTTTAATTAACGTGACACATATTCTTTCAAATTTTAACCCAGTAAATGAAAGTCAAATTTCTATCTTCAGATACAAATCTTTACCGTTTGGAGTGGCCCCACATTAATTATCTTCAGGTTTACCGGCTACATATGTAGATAGATCGTTTATTTTTCGCAAACAACTTATAATTAAAAAACAAATAAAAAGTATAACCATGTGGTATCACATGTCCTCACACACACTGGTGCACTCACAAAAACATACAACAATTTCTCTAATAGAATACTTCTGATGTATTGAGATAATGGTCTGTCAAGCCACACATTGATCTTTTACATGAGATGTTATTTATAAGTAATACATGACTCTTCACTTGAGTAACTCTTCACTTAGGAACATGACTCTTCACATGAATAACTTCTTCACCTAGGGACATGACTCTTCACGTATCTAATTTATTATTATTAAAGTTTAATCCAACAAAATCCCCCCATAAACTTTAAATATTTCTTCCGTCTTTCATCCCCAACATCTTCTTACAATTTTCCAATAGCAATGTCGGTAATGGTTTCGTGAAAACATCTCCCGACTTTCAAGTATCCCGGGGGTTGTTCGAGATACACTTCCTCTTCAAGTACACCATTCAGAAATGCCGACTTGACATCCATTTGGTAAATCAGCCATCCAAACTGCGCTGCTTGCGAGATCAATAGTCTGATTATCTCCATTCTTGCAACGGATGCAAACACTTCGTCATAGTCTATTCCTGCCTTTTATTTATACCCATTAGCTACCAGACGGGCTTTATATCGTTCTACCTCTCCCTCAATATTCATCTTTTTCTTATGAACCCATTTAACTCCAATGGGCTGACTTCCTTTTGGCAACTCGGTCAACTCCCAAGTATCATTCCGTTCAATGGCCTTGATTTATTCATTCATGGTAGTTTGCCATTTTTCATCTTGGATTGCCTCTTCGAATGTTATTTCTTCAGAATCTATCAACAAACAAATAAGGTGAGCTTCATTAGTTGAATCATACAGGTCCAGCAAACTCCTCATTCGGGGTTGTCTCATCTCGTCTTCATCAGATGTCTCACTTCTTGCCGTGATCCAACTTGGTCATCCGTCTTCCTTCTCTTCTTATTGAGTAAGCGTCTGTCTGGGATCTAAGATGACCTCGGATGAAGTGCTCCAGTTCCATTCATCTTCTTCATTAACTTTCACATCTCGGCTTATTATTACTTTCTTGGTGCCGGGATTCAACAACTTGTATCCCTTTGTCTTTTCGTCATATCCAATGAAAATAAATTTCCTGTTGTTGTCTTCCAACTTGGTTCTTTGCTGATCAGGGACGTGTACATAAGCAACACTTGCGAAGACTCTGAAATGGCCTACTGATGGCTTCTGACCTGTCCATGCTTCCTGTGGGGTTTTTCCATTCAGACTGGAATACGGACAGCGATTCTGCACATATACAACACACAGTACGGCTTCCCCCCAAAACTCCTTAGGCATTTTCTTCGTTTTTAACATTGATCTTACCATGTCAAGAATGATACGGTTTTTTCTCTCAGCTACTCCATTTTGTTGTGGTGAGTACGGTGCAGTTAAGAACCTTCTTATCCCATGCTCTCGCAATACCCTTAAATGCAATTGATGTGTACTCCCCACCTCGGTCAGAACGGATCGACTTGATTCGCCTTCCAGTTGCATTTTCTATCATGATTTTAAAACTCTTGAATACTTCAAGCACTTTGGATTTTTCTTCCAACAAATACACCCAAGTTTTATGACTAAAATCGTCTATAAACGAGACAAAATACCTTTTTCCACTGAAAGACCCAAGAGAGATGGGTCCACACAAGTCGGTATGAATTAGTTCTAGTGGTTGTTGAGATCTGTATTTGGCCGTCTTTTGAAATGGACTCCTAGCATGCTTGCTTAGCACACATTCTTCACAAAATCTCTTTTCACAGTTCAAACTCGGCAACCCATCTACCATTTTCTTGTTCATCATCTCGGTCAGGCCTCCGTAGTGAAGATGCCCAAATCGGTGATGCCATAAGAATACTTCATCACTCATCTTGGTTTGCAAACAGCCGACCTGCACACTCCTCAACATTAGTTTGAACATTCTATTTTTCTCCATCTGAACTCGAACTATCAAAGGTCCTTGTTTATCTTTCAAGAGGAGAACTCGGTCAGTCATGAGAGCCGAGTAGCCATTCTCCATCAGTTATCCCACACTAAGAATATTACTTTTTAGATCGGACATGTAATAGACATCTCGGATGCGCCCAATTCGTCCATCTTTCTGCAAGAAACAAATCGTACCTCGGCCTTTGACATCAACCTTTGAAGCATTTCCAAACAAAACATGTTCGGCTTCTATTTGTCTCAGATTACTGAACAAATGCTTATGCCCACACATATGATTGCTTGCACCAGTGTCTAGATACCATTCCATCTCGGATCCCTGGTTGACTTCACTTCTAGTCATCATCAGAATTCCTTCATCTCTTACTTCTCCTTCTGTAACAAGGTTTGAAGTTTCATTTCTTCTTTCATCTCAGCAATCCTTCGCAAAATGTCTGACTCGACCACAGTTGTAACATCTGTCCGAGTTACAATCTATCGAGTAATGTCCATACTTTCCGCATTTAAAACATTCTACATTCGATTGATTTGAATGTCGGCCTCTTCCACGACCTCGGCCTCGCCAATTCTGCTGACTTGATTCAACCTGCTCCTTATTCCTTCCTTCTTGACCTCGGCCTCTACCACCTCGGTCATGTCCACGTCCACCTCGGCCACGACCTCTATCTCGGAAATTGTGAAAATAGAGCGCTTTCTCGTCTTTGATTGAAGCTTTTGTCTGGAGTGCTTGCTCCAATGACTCTTATTTCTTCTTTTTCTTTCTTTGTTCATGTGCTTCCAAGGAACCAGCAAGTGTATCAACGGTGAGCGTTGCTAGGTCCTTTGACTCCTCAATCACACATACAACATTCTCGAAGTCGTCAGTGAGAGACCTCAGAATTTTCTCCACCACTCTGGCATCGAACAACACCTCTCCATTTCTGTTTAGTTGATTTACCACGATCTGGACTCGGGTGATGAAACCGGATACCCCTTCTCCTTCCTTCATTTTCATTCCTTCCAACTCTCCACGGAGAGTTTGAAGTTGAACCTGTCTAACTTGATCGGCTCCCTTGTAGACATTTGCAAGAATGTCCCACGCCTCCTTTGAAGTTGTTGCACCAGCGATCTTCTCAAACTCAGAATCATCAACAGCCCGGAATAACATGTACAACGCCCCTTTGCCTTTCAACCTCGTCTCCTTCAATGTCTTGTTCTGCGCCGCCGTATATCCTACTGTGGATGTTGGTTCCTCGAAACCACCATGGACAACCTCCCAACTATCATGGGCTCCCAAAAGAGCTTTCATCTGGATACTCCAGTTTTCGTAATCAGCCTTTGTAAGGCGGGGTAGTGGCAGACTACTACTTGGCCCACTCTCCATTTTCTCACGCTCTGATACCAATTTGTGGTATCACAGGTCCTCACACACACTGGTGCACTCACAAAAACACACAACAATTTCTCTGATAGAATACTTCTGATATATTTTGATAATGGTCTGCCAAGCCACACATTGGCTTTTTACATGAGATGCTATTTATAAGTAATACATGACTCTTCACTTGAGTAACTCTTCACCTAGGGACATGACTCTTCACATGAGTAACTTCTTCACCTAGGGACATGACTCTTCCCATATCTAATTTATTATTATTAAAGTTTAATCCAACAAACCAAATGGGCTAACCTAACCTATTTCTGCAAAAACAAGTGAACAACAGAAAATACTTCTAAAACAAAATTTGGCAAAATTTTGCAGCTTAATCCTATCTTAGAGAACATATTACCGTCTTTTCCAGCTCTTTCCCTATTGGTTAAGCGATGAATTAGTAAAGAGTATATTTCTTACTAAAAAAAGTAAACACCAAAAACAATTGAAGCTGTCAAAGCCAACCAGTTTCATGAAGAAGTCCAACAAATGTACACTACGTTTATATTTTCATGTAACCGTGTGTTACAGCAGGTTCCTAAAAGATCCTTAGCACCAGGAACACCCACCAAAAGAAATTGAGAGAAGTAGTTTTGAAAAGACTCACGCGCATAACGCTTCATATGGATCTGAGGTTGTTAATGAAAAAAGAAAATCTGGCAATAAAAAGATTTTGGATCATCCACGTAATGACCCTGATCTCAAAATATGTCTGTATCTAAACTTAAAAAGAGATAAAGATGAAAAACGTGATAATCCAATTTATTAGTTAAGAGAGAATATATGATAGAATATTTACTAGCTAACCTCATGATTCTGGCAATCAACAAGTTGAGACATAACTTTGAATTATCAACTTTTAATTTATGATAATATGAATCACAAATCAGTAGGGAAAGCCAAATAAGAAAACAACTATGTTTGGTTTGAATTTGTTTACCTCGAGTACTTGATACAAGCAAACTAAACCCAATCCTGAAATAGAGCCTATAATGTCTCATTAGCAGGTTGCCAATGAGCTTGTAATATCAAGCTTATCTTCAATGGATTAGCTCTTGCTACTTATATATAGCTGAAAGATTGGACTTAATAAACATGCTTAAGTTTTACTAGTTCTTTACTATTTTGTATTGTATATTCTTTTATATTGTAGGTCATTTTATTTCAGTTTTTTTATTGGTTGTACTTGTCCGTAAAGCTTTATGTTCATGATAAAATTGCTTAGATATCATGTTTAACCAATAGTAACATCATATACACTTAGTGAGAATCACCTTTTGATATAAAACCATAATGTTATTGTCATTGAATGACAAATAACAAGTTCCACAGTCAATCAATTTCTACATTATAGTAAGCCATTACTAACATAATAACATGTTGTGCATATATAGGAAAGCCACTACCAAAGTACAAATAAAGTAAATGAAAACAAGCCATTCCAAATAACAACCAAGACATCAAGCTTATGCAAGTGTGTTTTGCTAGCTACTAGCTCCAACAGGTTCAACCAGTATCAAGTGTCTATGTCTTGTGCCTAGAATTGAAACATGCTAAATTTCAAGATGCTTAAGTGCTTACAAGTTTAGAAAAAGTATCAAGTTTTAATCTAGAATAAAAAACATTTATAACTCTTTAAAGTTTTGAGACATTTCACACCCAAGCTAACTTTGTGCACCTTACCCTTTATATAATGACATGTACATCATGTGAATGCATTCCTGTTGCATTACCATGCAGCAACTTGATTTACAACACTTATAATAGTATTCTATATATATGTAACCCACTTCATAAAAATTGACCACCTCATGTCATAAAAATTAGCTAGTTAAATTCTTAACCCAACAACACCCCCACTGAGATCATCCCACACTAGCACAAAACCCCCAAAGTCAAAAAAAGATAATTGCCATAAAGAGTGATACGTATGACATCAACATTTATGACAAAGTATGCTATATCCCTTCCCATCCCAACCTGTAGCAAGTAATAAATACCCCACCAAAAAATTCCTCAAATGTCCACACTAATATCACACGTGAGAAGAGCAATAAGTAACAAAGCCAAAACAAACATCAAACGATCTCATCTATCGCTAGTCTCATTTCCCCAACAAACAAGAGCCTACCATAGTCACAAACTCCCTCTGGTCAAGCTTTGTCATTAACGAAATAATGAAACAACCAATCAAATAAACATACACAAAGTGAAATTTAAAACTAATTTGCGAACCTGCAACGTGGATGTCAAAATTGAAAGGAGGAAAGCCCTAAAAAATGAAGCGGCGACATCTTTGAGGTGTGCGGCGAGTCTGACGAGGAGAGAAGAAAAATCTAAAATTAGGAATAAAACACAAAACAAAGAAGAGAAAAAGAAATTTACAGTGTTGGGAATCGCCACCATGGACACAGACTAGAAGGTGTGCAACAGTTTTCTTTCGATTCATGATCTTGAACACCGATGGCAACAAGGGTGTGCAGCGGTGGTGGCTGAGTGAGAGAATGGGGTGTTTAGGTTGAGGTTGTGTGGTGATGAGTGATGACGGTTTTTTTACAGAAGCGGGGCAAAAAAAAAAATTAACTACCATGGGGTAAATAAAAAAAAAAATTATCAAACGATGATAGATCTAACATGTTAGCACTTCTGATTTATAAATAGTAAAACATATTACAATTTTTCTTACAACTTCTAAATTATTTAGAAATGTACTTACGACTGAGAAGTATAGTAAATGTAATTATGATTTTTAAGCTAATTTTGCTTTTTTCTTTTTTTTTTATTTACGATTTAGAAGTTGTAATTTTTATACGACTTCTAAGCTTGTTATTTGCTAGCTGCCTACTTACAGAGACACGTGGCCACTACTCGTTTCTTATTCTACTTCTCCTTTTCAGAAACAGTGGCCATTGTGCCACTGTTTGCAATTTTATTCCCTAAATGTCATGCTTCCCATAATATTTCTCAAACTGCCACACCAATAGATGGGGTCAGAGGCGAAATTGGCATGCTGAGATGGCGTCCTTCCGTTCACCGTGCAGAAAAGGATGACACGTGGCATACTCCCGTTAATTCGTTGTTGATTCCGGCAAAGTACGTGTGGCGCAGCAGTGGCATGTGTAATTTGCTTGGACTTCCAGCCAATTACACTGCCTGACCCACTATAAATACTACCCCATCCCCCATGTGTAATTCGTAATTTAGTAATTAGTATTTAGTATTTTAAATTTTGAATATATTAATTATTTAGGTAGTTTTAGTTTATAAATAATATTTTAGTTGAAAATTTAAAACATCATATTAGAGAATATGTAGGGTTAACTTTTTTTACTACTTTTTATGTTTTAATTTTTTGTAATTTAGTATTTTGTATATATTAATTATTTAGATAATTTTAGTTTTTAAATAATATTTAGGTTGGAAATTTAAAATATTAGGTTAGAGGTTATGTAGGGTTAATTTTTTTTACTACCTTTTATGTTTTAATTTTTTGTAATTTAGTATTTTATATTTTAAATTTTGTATATATTGATTATTTAGGTAGTTTTAGTTCTTAAATAATATTTAGGTTCGAAATTAAAAATATTAGATTAGAGGATATACAGTATTAAATTTTTTTACTACTTTTTGTGTTTTAATTTTTGTAATTTAGTATTTTGTATTTTAATTTTCAAAATGGAGGGAATTGGAAAATCACAAACATTCAAAACAACATGTGCAAAATGGAACTAATTTACGAAAATTAAACTAAAAAAAATACTTTTCAAATAACATGTGGGAAATGAAATTTAAAAAACAGAGGGAATTTAAAAACTACAAAGCATGCAGTCTGGGAAAAAATATAAGAGGGTTATATAGGCCTAAATTCGCTGGCCAGGTTATCAAATTATTTCATTTAATTCGTTTTTCCCCATAGCGATTTAACTAGGAGCTGACACGTGGCCAATGACACATAATTTGAAAGGATTTCGTTGACTGGGCAATGACACACACAATTTGCTTGGCACTGTAGCGAATTACGTGGCTTATAGGATGTCCCCAAATCAGCTACCTTAAACCGCCTCTGACCCCAACGAATTTGTTGGTGTGGCAGTTTGAGAAATATTATGGGAGGCATTGCAGGTAAGGAATAAAAATTGCAAACAGTGGCGCAATGGCCACTGTTACTCCTTTTCACCACTTTATTATTAGTAGACATGTAATTCATTATTGATTAATAGTTTTAAAACTTTTACAATAAAGTTCATGAAAATAAAGTTCCGTGAGCCGTTAGATAATACTAACTTTTTGTTTGTTTTCTTCCTATTTTTTACGTGAAATGATATCTATAGTTAATATACATCCTCGATCATGATTATTGTTACTAGCATAAAAAGATGTTGTATGTGTCTTTCTATTTTTATTTCGTTATTGTATTTTTTATATTAAGATTTATTTTTTTAATTTCTTTTTCTTAGAATATATTTTTTTAAAATTATAATTTTTACCTTTAAAAAAATGATTTTAAAATTATTTTTTTACTGTTGATTTTAAAATTGAAAAAAATAATTTTTAAAAATAGATTTAAACATTTTTTTCATTTAACCAAAATGATTGGTTACTCGCTTCCACAATTATCCGCATACAGTTTTTAAATTTATTTATTTTTAAAAAAATAAAGGAAATTTTAAAGCTTTAAAAGTAGATAAGTTGAAGAGAGAGTTTTTTTTTTATCCAGTTTCAGTTTTAAAATTAAAATAATAATTTTTATTTTTTAAATAAAAATTAAAAAATCATTCTTAAAAGTTGGTTTAAAATTATGTTGTATTTCAATTAGTATTGTTAATTCAATTATTTCACACCAAATAATGTCACATTATCAATAAAAAATGAAGAAAAAGTCATTTTGTAAATTTAAAGATTTATAAAGATTAAATTTTAAAAATAATATAAATTAAATCATATTTATAAAAGTAATTTGAAATGAGTTTAAAAATAATATTGAAATTAAATAATGAATTGCATGTATTTAAAACAAACATATGAAATGAGATTGTCAGAGAGAGGGAGTAATTAGGCATGTGAGTAATAATAAAGTGGTGGAAAGGGGAAGTAGAAGAAGAAATGAATAGCGGCCACGCATCCCCGTAAGCAGGCAACTAACAGATAGGGGTGGACATGAATTGAATTTTTAAGAATTCAATTTATATCCAATCCATATCTTCTTAAATGGATTGGATCTTAAATCTATATCAATATTTTTAAAAAAAAATAGATTCAAGATTCAATCCATTTAAGTGGATATGGATATAAACATATCTAATTTATATCCACTTAAATGTTATAATATTTTTTTATAAATTTTAATAATTAAACACTAAAAAATAAAAATTTAGCACCTATCAACTTGAACTTGATAAGAATCACTTTAAATTAATGAATGTCTTTATACTACTTTACTAGCATGCACCATAAGCTCTTTTGGTCAACCTTGGCAAATATGAAGCTTTCAGTTGTTGCTTTAAATGTGAGATATTAGTTAATCATTGATGCATATGCCCTCTAATTTGCTTACTTTCATGTTTTTCCCTATAATAAGAAATTCAATTGAACAAGATTCAATACTCATCAAATGCTTAGGTCTAACAAGAACTCAATAAACTCTACCAAGAATTGATTTCATGCACCAAGTCTCATCAAAATGGCATATGAACAGTTGGAGGCCTATAATTACAAGATGCAAAATTCAAAGCAGAGGGAATAAAAAAATAGACTTATTTCTTGCACCAGCATAAAACAGAATATTTATAATATGCTATTCTTGTTCCATTACATAGTTACATTGAAAAAAAAATTGCCTCTACCGAAACGAAACATTGATAACTATCAACAAGCATAAAGGAAGAAAATAAAAAAGAATAATGTGGTCACAACTAGTAATAACAAGACTTCTGACCATTACTTTATTTTTCACAAGCCTTCACTACTAAAGGCATTGTAAGGCTTGCGTACCATATTATATTTATAATCAATGACGGAGCAAAAGTTCTCATATTCCTTAAACTAATATATGCAAAAATTCAGAAACCCCATTAAGGAATTTCATCAAATAGGTTCAGAGCAGCAAAGCAAAAACATATAGAAAAAAGAGTTGTTGAAAAAAACTCATTCCAAGAAATTGAAAAACACATGTGAATGATAAAAGATAGGAAGAATGACAATTTTACCGATTGAGATGAGAGCTCGTTGAGAGAACTACACAGAGTGTGAGCAGAGAAAATATGTGTCTTCTGGTGGTTTGTTGGTGGAGATGAAGCATTGGTTTGAAGAAATTAATGGATTTTGGATAGTTGCTGGAAAAGAAAATGGCATGGGTTTCAAATTTGTTTCCTTGCCCGATAGTTGTTGGAAAGCGGGAGTGTAGAAGATGTCCAAATATATGAAATTTAGATTTCCACTTAAAATCTGTATGAAAAGAAAATAGATTTCAGATTTATAAATGGATATAAATTATGGATGTAGTAAAAAATCTGATCCATTAAAAAATAATTAAAATAGACTAGACCATATCAGATATTGGATTACATTTGGATATTGGATTTTTTTGCACAAACCTATTAGCAGACAACAAGCTTAGAAGTCGTATGAAAATTTACGACTTCTAAGTCGTAAATAAAAATAAATAAAAAAGCAAGATAACATAAAAATTATAAATACATTTACAACTTCACGACTTCCAAGTCGTAAGTGTATTTTTGACTTAGAAGTTATAAATATACTTACGATTTTATTAAAAAAGAAAAAAAAAAAAGAAGTTTTAACATGTTTTAAGGCTTCTGAATCAAAGTCGTTTAAGACTTACCACATTTGCTATTTTTTTTTTTTAAATTACTCCCAAATGGTAATAAATTTTTCCCCCCTTCCGTAAAAAAGCCGAGTGATGACTGAGTGAGAGAGCTTTTAGGTTTTAATTTTAATAAATTAAAAAATAAATTACAGTGGATTTAATCCACTGTAACCCTTATTTTGATTATAGTGGGTGAAGTTCGCTATCCCTTTCATTGCATTACTGTAAAAAAACGTTTGTAATGAATTTGGTCAAAGGAAAAAATTAATAGTAAATTGTAATTGGTAAATATAGATGGAAAAGTCTATTGTAATTTTATTAACAACTAAACTCATTATATTCTGCGATATTATTTACAGAAAAATTGTCTATAATTTATCAATGATTAAATCCATTATATTTCATCTCTATTACAAACAAACTTGTGATCTATTGTAATAAGCCGATTGAAATAACTATCATTCTTGTACATCTAGCTTTTTCTTGATCCAATTATAATCTGGCTCTAGGTCGATTCTGTCAAGTATGCTTCACACAATCACACTCTTGTATATACCCATTACCAAACTTTTTGTAAGGAACAAGTAAACAGCTATGCTTCAGACGCTCCTAATATCCAAAATTTGTGTTACCATGTAAAGTTAAGGATCACACACGTATATGCAAAAGGAAGATTATCCGTAACTTCGAACATTTATTGTTTCTTCATTCTATTCAAGAGCAAATAGTATATTGTCCAACCCACGCAGCTCGAAGGAGACATTAATTTCCTTTACCAATTACCTAACATATGTTTGGTTCTCTACAAGAAATCTATGCATCAAAATGACATAATTAATATGATAAAAGTTCAATAAAAATAATAATTTAAACCATTGGATTTTGTAACTACACCCCGTGACGGATCCTTTCGAAAGAGAAAAAAAATAGAAGTGAATTAAAAATGAATTAGAGTGTAAAAAGTATGAGTCATCAATTATTTTTTATTTCTATTTTCTTGTCACACAAATGAATACACTTTAATTTATTGCTCAGGTGAGTTCCTTTGTCAAGAGTAAAAATGAAAAAAGAAAAAAAATATGACACCCATTTTTTTACACTTTATTTTAATTTAAAATTTTCACCTCAATTATTTTTTTCTATTGAAAGGACACTCACCCTGCAGTTTACCTCATGTATGGACCAAGTTCCCTGCCGTTTCAACTTGTACGTATATATGGCACACCTGCTAGGATGTAACAGTGTACAATCGATGTCTGTTTTTATTTTTTAATTTTCTTTTAATTATGTTCACTCCTTTCAAGCCTTCAAAGAGAGTCAGAAAGAGGAATGGGGGGTAGGGACACCATAATCCATCCATTGCAGAGTGTAATTATAGCTCAAACAAGACAACTCTTACAGTGGCACAGCCTTAATTTCTCAGAACAAATAATTACATGTACTCGATGCATCACATGCACATTGCTGTAGAGTATCGATATTTCTCCCCTCCATCTCAAATTGTGATGAAATGGAGTTAAAAAATTCAAGGGAGATAAAAATTAATATATAGACAGAATATGTGATATATAATGTAATAAAAAAAATAAAAGTAAAAAAAAAAGTGGAATAGAGGAGAAATTAAATACGAGTTAGTTTGGATAAATTTTTTTAGATGTATTTATAAAAAAAGAAAATAAAAAAAATGAGTCATAAACAAAAATAAGATTTCTATTAATTAATATTTAAAAATTTACTAATATAACTTCTTTAAAAGATAAGATGACATCTATAAATTAATTAATAAAAAATTTATTTTAATTTAGACAAAAATTCATTTCATTTTTTTTCTTATTTTTTTTTTCTAAAAATATTTCTAGAAAAGTTTACACCCAAAACTGTATGTTGTACTAAAGCATGTGGATACAAGCATCTTTTCCATGAGAAGGGTTTGAATCTCTCGGATGTCATTTTTCTTGCTCTTAGAAAAATCCTCAAGTGCCTATGAATTAATTGAATAATTATAATTAGATTAAACTTATTACAATTTGTGCCTGTACCGAGAAAAGAACATGAAAACAGGGGTAAGGAGCATAAGATAGAAAACAGATGCATCACTCAAGTCCCCTTATTAAGTGCACTAACTATAAAATAAAGTTTTTTTTTGTAAAAAAAAATCTAAATATATGTTAAGTATTTTCCTTTGTTATAATTTTATGAATGTACAACATAAAAAATATTAGGTAGGTAAAGTTGGCTAGCTATGTGGGTCAATCTTTCCCTTTAGGGTCTCTCAATGACATGCAACTTAAATTAGTTCAACTTAGGAGTGTTTATAAATAAAGTCATAAAGGTATTCATAAACCTAAATTGATCTAGTCTAACTCAAACACTTTAATTAAATTTTTAAATTGTTTGAATAAGATCCAATTTAACCTAATCAAAATCATTATTTTTTGAATTGAGTATTACGTTTCAGTGTTGAACGCACAAACTTAACTCAATCCATTGATTTGAATTATATTTAATTTTAATTTATTATTTATATATTTTATTAAAAATAAAAATGAGAAAACACAATGATATGACTAGTCGAATACACGAGCCTTAGTCTCACATATTTTTCTTTTCCTATTTAGGGTTTTTTTATACTATTATATTTATATATACAATAAAATTTTATAACATAATTAAAATGTTATATATATATATATATTATATTTTTGTTTTTGATTTATTAATTAGTGATCTTAAAACACGGTTAAATATTTGTGGAGAAAGTGAATGGTAGCATGTACAATAATATGTGTCAAATGCATAAAATTGTTCAAAAAGTTATATCAAAATTCTATTTGAAAATGGTGCAATTTTTCTTATAAAAAAATTGAAGTAATTTTTAATTCATTATACCCATATCCAATCTAACTCAACCCATTATTAATATAGGTTTATTTGGTTCAAATTTGACTAAAAAAATTATATAAATCCAATTCAACCTCACCCAAATTATTTTTGATCCAATCGGTAATGGATTTAACGAAACATAACCTAAACTTAACTATGAAAGGTCCTAGTTGATCTAACTCAAATAATGAAATAAGTAGTACATAGTTCATACATATATATAGGCTAACGAGTCAGCTTGTAGTCTGTGAATAAAATAGAAAAGGAAACATAAAAAATGAATAAAAATATGAAAAGCAAATATAACTAAAAATATGATCAAAATCAAACACTATCATCGATCATTATATACTATTTAAACTCCCAACCAAATCAAGCATTCTTAATATTGTGCATGTTTGAGAATTTGATAGAAAAATACTTTTAAAGCAAAATACTAAAAAACATCAAAATCATTACTTTTATTTTCATTTAATTTTTATCCATTATATTATATTAAAACACATGTCACAGTCATTTCCACACGAATCTAGACATGCCATATGTGTCTTTATGCATACTCTAGCCCACGTGAGAAAATCTTCGCATACTCCAAGTTTATTAAAAGTACCAGATTGAGATCAATTTCTGCAGAGTACGGCGAAACGAATCTTTTGGGGTAATTCCTTTTCTAAATTATTAAATCAAGATAAATTTTTAATAAATATTTTTAAACAATAAGTTGTAGGATATTTCATAATTTTTAAGTTTAAAAGTTGTAAATTTTTGCTTTTTTTTAACTAAAGTTATAAAAAATTATCTTTTTAATTTTTTTAAAATTGATTTTGAAGTTGTAATTATTTACAAATTTAAAGTTGTAAATAATTTTATTTAAACTAATAATTTTAGTTTTAGTTTTATTTAATATTTTTATATTTTTGTATTTTGTTTTTATTTAATATTTTGATATTTTTTTATTTAGTATTGTTTTTTGCATTTTTATATTTTATATTTTATATAATGTTAAGGATTTTTTTTAATTATATTACATTCCAATAAGTTTAATTTTAAAGTTTTACATGTGGTCATAATTTCATTTTATTAGTATTGCATTTTTAGAAAATATATTAAATTAAATAATATAAAATAATAGAATATATTAAATAAAAAATATACAAAAATATAAAAAATATTAAATAAAATAATATACAGAAATATAAAAAAGTATTAAATAATACTAAAAATAAAAATATTAATTTAAATAAAAATATACATGACTTGTTGAAATGTATTATAATTAGGAAAATATGAGAAAGAAATATAGAAAATATTAAATAAAATATAAAAAATAGAATATATTAAATATAAAAATATAAAATACAAATATTAATTTTAATAAAATAATTTATGAATTCAAAGTCCCATTTTAAAAAAAAAATTAAGAAGTCATAAAATCAATAGAAAAATAAAAATCATAAAATAATTTATGATTTTAAATTCAGAAGTGAGATATCTTATTATTTATTCTTTTGTAGATAATTATTTAAAATTTATTTCTATTTAATAATTTAAAAAATTATCTTTTTAGATGATTTTCGCGGCATATCTGTAAGAAACATTTTTCTTTACGTAATGATAATACTTTCATTAATTTTAACATTGTATATTATATAGTCCCGAACCCAATGTTTTGTATGACTCTAACCAGTTCTGACTTCTGAACACACAGACACTGAAAATGGAATTGAGTGAGTTGAGAAAAGCGGTGGAAGAGGTGGAGCTGGTGGACGCTCATGCTCACAACATAGTTTCCCTTGATTCCAACTTTGCTTTTATCCATGCCTTCTCTGAAGCCTATGGTGATGCTGTTACTTTCTCACCACACTCTCTATCTTTCAAGGTAACTCAAATTCTTCTCTCTGGCTTTTTCAACACCTTGGTCAATGGTCAATCACCTTTACTCTCTTATCTTTTTGCTACACTTGCTTCATCTACTTTCTGTTACGGTGTTGGAACAACATTTTTTCTGTGGTTTTGAATTTTTGTAATTGTTTTTTTTATGCTGCGGATTTAGAGTGATGTAGATTGATATTTCTAACGGTCAAAAAGTCAACGGCTCTGAACTAACTTGGGTTGATGAGGTGTGTCATCTGTGAACATTCTTCACGCAGTGGTTGGTCACCTATGTTTTTTTTCATGGACAAATGTTAACTTGTTAATTTTGTTATAAATGTTAATTGGAGGGATTCGAATTAAGACGTCTCCCCCTCCCTTCCTCCTTTTTCGACAGCTGGGTCAACCTTATATCTCCCGTTGGTCACCTATGTATTTGTTGTGGACAAGCTTATTGTTGCAGTATGCCACATTTTTTGTGAAAAAGAGTAGTTATTGGACGTTCAAAAGGATTTGTAGTTTTGACTTAAGGAATTTAATTAAGAGAAATGCTAGAAGACAATCTCTAACACATTTTTGTGACATACTCTCTACTATCAGTGACCTAAAATTTGTTAAAAATCACAAAATTATGTGGGTCATAATAGTCCTTATTAAATGAGCTTCATTTGTGATTTTATAGTTTTCAATAAATTTTAACCACTAAAAAAGAATTTGTTAAAAACAGTGTGTTAGAGAATGTACTGTTAGCACTCGCCTTTAAAGAATATTGCATTTAATTGATTATTTTGGGTTTTGGCAGTTTGCTTGTTCTTAGGGAGGATTACATTCTGCAGTCACTGTATTAAACAAAGAAAACAATATAAGCTTAGATTATATTAACAGAGACATGTATTTCATTAGTGATAAACAGAAAGTAAAGCGAGGAAATCAAATTAGATTAACCCTTCTTCATCTTCTGTTCATACAGAGCAATACATAAAAAATTTTATGTTTTAAACTTACTGTTTGTATAGTACTTCAAAAGTGTAAGCTACTCAAAGTGCCTGCAATATGAATGCAAACTTGTCAAGTTCCTCAACAGTTATGTTAAGATGAGCTAGGTTGACTTTTCCATGAATCATAGTGTCTCAGTCAATTTGATGCTGATTTTAGCATATACTATGTATTAGTTTACACTTGAACGTTCAACCAATATTTGCTAAAATATTATCTTGTAGAATTTTTGTTAGTGAAACTTTATTTTTAGTCACGAATCTTATTATGACAGCCTATTATGTAATGTCAGAGAAATTTAAGAGAAATTGCTGAGCTGTATGGATCCGAGCTATCTTTGCAAGGTGTTGAAGAACACCGTCGAGTATCTGGAATGCAATCCATCTGCTCAACATGCTTCAAAGCTGCAAGAATCTCTGCCATACTTATTGATGATGGCTTACAATTGGACAAAAAGCATGATATAGAATGGCATAGGAGTTTTACACCTCTTATTGGTAGAATCTTAAGAATTGAACGGTTGGCTGAGGAAATCCTTGATGAGGTGAGATACCTAAACACATTCACTTTTAATCTGCATTCCCATGATTATTAGGCATCTTATATTGTTTTAGGTTCTTTATTGTTCTCGTTCTTTTACTTGTATTGGTAGCCATGCCATCTACATAGTCTGTTCTTCTCTTGGGTTATTTTTTTTTTCTTATTTTTTTGCTTGCTGAAATTCCATTACAGTATTTCATTTCAACTTGGTTACTTATGCAGGAAGGAGAATAATATATTCAAATCCCTACTGTATTTTTTAACCTAGAGCTTAGGCCTTCAAAATTTGAGACATCTGTGTTACTTGCTTTCTGTGCTAGTATTTGATAATATTAAGTAATAAATCAAAAGTTTTGAAACAAGGAGACAAAAAATGTTGTGTTTTGCTAGATTCATTCTAGACCAGTAGTTTTGCATATGGGACTTTCATTATGGGTGCATTGATTCCAAAGGCTTCATTTGCTTACTTATTTACAGGGTTTTTAAAAGTGTTTTCTGCTTATTAATGTTTTTGAATGTCTTGAGCATAATCTGTCTGAGAATTTTCTTTAAGTAGGGATTCCGTAGTCTTCGTTAGAAATAAAAATTTCAATTAAATTATACTTTAATTAACTTATATCATAACTTCAGTTTGGATTTTGTGAATTTTGAGTGTTAAACAACCTACACATGTGCCCATGGATAGCTTCAAGAAAAAATAAAGGAAGAAAGAAACTAACGAGATTTATTTTCAACATTTTACATCCTATTGTGTTTGACTGGAAAAAAAGGAATGTTATCCTTATAGTCTCTAGGATGTTTAGATGTCCAAAACATCTGAGCATGATAGTAGGCCATAAAGCTGTTTGCTTTCTGATTTCTGATAACCCTAATTGATCAAATGAGGATGCATTCTCTGCTTTGCTTGATGCATATAGTTATATAATTAGTCATATCAAATTTTGTTTCGTCTTTTATTTTATTTTTCTGAACAATGAATGTTTCATTATCTTTGGGGATTATTATGCAGCTGTTAAGTCTAAAATTGAAATTGGCAAATTTGAAGAAATTAAATCTTGTGGGGAAGATGCAATTGTTCATTTGCTTATTTTGCCAACTCCTGTTTAATTGCATCCTTCTATTTGCAATTGTATTTATATCCTGCCTCAAAAGTATAAGATATTTATATATCTAAATCTGATGTTCCCTGAAGGACTTGCCTGATGGATCTTCTTGGACAGTGGATTCATTTACTAAAGCATTTGTCTCAAAGTTAAAATCATATCCTTTATGTGTCTCTCTCTCTCTCTACACACACACACACACACATAATGTAGTCTTAGCTTTATAAGTATATAATGTTTTAGCTGGATTCCTTAGCAATACTGTTACAGTTTCTGGTGAGATCTTTGGATTGAAAAGCATAGCTGCATACCGCAGTGGCCTAGAAATCAATACTAATGTGACTAAAAAGGATGCTGAGGAGGGGCTGAGGCAGGTGTTGATTGGTGAGTAGGGTGTGCAGTTTGGTTTTAATATGATCTGTTTCAGGATATTCTTACTCATCATTCTATACTTTCAGATGGGAAACCTGTCCGTATTGCAAACAAAAATCTTATTGACTACATCTTCTTACAAAGTTTGGAAGTTGCTCAATCCTATGACTTGCCAATGCAGATACACACAGGGTAATGGATGGGTTTCAATTGTTTTATACAATTGTGGGGAATACATGATAAAAGCTTGGGACGAGGGTAGCTCTTTGGGAATTTCAAAAAATTACTCAGCTAAGTTCAATTGAAACAATTTGAGTTTCTAAGTGTTTAACAGGACCTAAATTAATAAGGTTACTTGAACATCTAAAGCATGTTGAGCTGGGACTATCTTACATTTCGGTCTCACCACCACACTGATGATAGGAAGATGAAATTAGTCCATGCTTTGCCCACTTCTAGGATTTACCACACTTCTCCTAAATGACAAAGAAGCAGCTTTTTTTTTTTTTTTTTTTTTTCCTATTTACAGCTGTCAGGGCACAAAATCACTGTGATTTTCTACTTGATAATATCTCCTACTTTTACTTATTATACTAATTTGTTCTTTTGTTTACTAGCTTTGGGGATAAAGATTTGGACATGCGACTGTCCAATCCTCTACATCTACGTGCAGTTCTTGATGACAAGAGATATTCGAAGTCTCGGATTGTTCTTTTACATGCATCCTATCCATTCTCAAGGGAAGCGTCTTATCTAGCATCTGTTTACTCACAGGCAAACAATTTACAACTCAATGGCTTGGTATTAGTATGTTTGAATTTGAATTACTGGTTAACTGGCAGGTAACACAATCTTCTCCTTCAGGTCTACCTTGATTTTGGATTGGCAATTCCAAAGTTGAGTGTACATGGGATGGTTTCTTCAATGAAAGAGCTATTAGAGCTGGCTCCACTAAATAAGGTGACAATATAAGAAATCCAAATAAATTTTCACTAAGAATAGAAGTTTTCAGGTATAAGTACCATTCGCTAAAAAATAGGACAATAAATTGTGTGTTATGCGTGAATTGCAAGCGAATAAGAATCTTATATAATGAAATTAGAATCTTCTTGAACTTGAGTTATCAAATGAAACATCTCAATAGCAAGGGAATGATTTCTGGCCACAACATTTAATGTCTCACAAGAATTAACTTTGCAATGCAGGTGATGTTCAGTACTGATGGCTATGCATTTCCTGAAACATTTTACTTAGGTTGGTTAATATTTATTATTACACCTATTATTCTTAGTGCTTTGTTGTGGTGTTTGAATTTCTTCTGCTTATTTTCTCTTGCATGTTACCATCTTGAAGCGTATCTTATTCTTTTTGTCATGAAATATATGTCGTTTGCTTTGCTGCCTTGATATATACACCTGAGTACCTGACTCATGAAATTTTGGCACCAGTTACTGGTTTTGTTTAAGGTAGTTGCTAGTTTTCCGGTAGGTCTACTATAGTTGCTGGTTTTCTTTGTTTTTGCATATTGGCGTGTTTATGATATTTTGAACACTGAAATGTGATTCTGTCCACATCATATTTAATGATTCTCTCTCTTGATGTTGTAGTTTTCATTAAATTTTAACCAATTAGAAAGAGTGTGTTTGAAGGAGTGTGTTCTTAGCACTCTTCTTGATAAATATATCAGACTTCAGATATTATGATTCAACTTATGAGCCTTTGAATATTTTAATTTCATAACTTTTTTTGAGCCCAAAGGCTTAGAATTTGGTAAACAAGTTGACGTCCTGATTCTACAGAACTAATGCTTGAAATTCTTGTACATGAAAAATGAGAGCGATGTTAAACTCTCTTTTGCTTCTACTGTCTTTGAAAATTTCCACCTTTTAACTCATGATGTGAATATTACTGGTTAAAGCTATGAGTTTTTCTTTTGCAGGTGCAAAGAAGTCTCGCGAAGTTGTTTTCTCTGTCCTACGTGATGCATGCATTGATGGTGATCTCTCAATTTCTGAGGCTGTGGAAGCTGCAAAGGGCATCTTTGCTCGAAATGCAATCCACTTCTACAAGATTAGTTCATCTATCGGTGTTGTTAGTTCACATAGTAATTTGCCCCAAAAGTTGAATGATAGCTTAGACATTGATTTGTCACTTGTTCGTATCATGTGGGTTGATGGTTCAGGACAGCACAGATGTCGTGTGAGTTTCCCTCAAGCGTTTTTCCGTTACTTCATTGTTCATATCTATTGTAGCTTGAAACCTGTTATTTGTGAACCTTGGGAGAAAAATGATTCAATGTTCAAATGGTAGAACACTTCTTTATTCTTTTTACATTAGGAATCAAATTGAATTGCATGCTTGTCATAGACTCACACCAATCATGCTGTAAATCGTAACTTGCATATTTCATTCTATATATCACATTAGTATGGGAAAGAAAAAAAAGATGAAATCCACCCAAGAAATAAGATTATCTATCATTTCACATCAATACATATTGTATCAGTTGCATTATCCCATTCTGTCTTCCAGGAGAAAACTAGTATAAGAATTTTAGCTTCATTTTTTCTTGCACTTATGTTTTTGGTAATAATTGTCCTTAAGTGCTACTGCTATCGTGAAATTTCTCCAAATGCAGGAGTAGATTGATAAAGTTCTTGAAAATAATAAGCTACGATTGAATAGTTGCCACAGTGAACAGAAGTCAGGAATAACATTGGATGCTAGATACATTTTCCATCTCAAGAGAAACTATTGCAAACTAAATTGACTTGCAACTGGTTTACATAACCTCTTACTGGACTTATAGACACATCTAGGATACTTAGTTCAGGTTTATGTCACAAAGTGAAAAAATAAATTGAAAATTTCTTCCTGTGACTGAGACATTAACTTCAAATGTAAATATAATTAGAAATCACAAAAGTGTTATTGACATCTTGCTGTTCTTTTTTACCTCTTGTAACTTGTAATACGGAATACCCCTCATTCTTTGTGCTCTTACTGTGAGTGGAAATTTATGTCTCTTAGGCACTTAAACTTCTGGCTGTACAGGCCCATAAAAGATCAATACACAGTTTAGGAATTCTTTTCTTTAAATTACATATTGTGACGAAGTCATATTTTATTTCAGGCGGTTCCTAAAATACGTTTCAATGATATTGTTGCAAAGAATGGGGTTGGCTTAGCATTTGCGACTTTGGGATTCTCTTCTTATATGGATGGACCTGCAGACGGGTCTGGTCTAACTGCAGTTGGTGAAACAAGATTAATGCCTGATTTGTCTACACTAAGAAGAATTCCATGGTAACTAGTATTTTTCCTTAGAGAATATCTGAATTCGGAGGGTATGCTATGTGTAGTTGTTTTCAGTCCTTATAAATTGTATGAAGTCTTCAAAACAGTGAACCTTCCAATTTACCTCTCTCAACTGGCATTTTATTCCGTCTCATATCATTAAAGATTTGGGAGCAGATATTTTTTTTATTAATATCCTATATTTTTCATTTCCTAATGTCTTTTTCTCATTTCAATTTGGCATCATCTATCTGTTCACGATTTTTCACTACTCATGTTTGTTTATCTTGTTATGTAAGTATCGTATTTCTTTTTCTTCTTTGTGTTAGATAACTTTTGTATTTGATTGTTGACATATTTGTTAATTAAGTAAATAGCAATTGCATGGATCAAGAAGTTGTCTTCCTTAATGGAAGTCATCTTAGGGTGTAGGCTTTTTTGTTTTACAGAAATATCTTCTTGAAAAATCAGGTCGAATTTGAATTTTGTAAACTAATGCAACTGTCTTTTGTATAGGAACAAGCAAGATGAAATGGTTTTAGCTGATATGTGTGTTAAACCTGGTGAAGCTTGGGAGTATTGCCCAAGAGACGCCTTAAGAAGAGCCTCTAAAATTCTGAAAGATGAGTTTGACTTGGTACGAAGCAGAGTTTGTCTTATCTTTTGGGAAGTATTCGGTGTTTAACTTTTCCTTTGCTTCCACTTCCAGGAAATGAATGCAGGATTTGAGAATGAATTTATTCTCTTGAAGAGCATAACAAGGTATCATATATGATTTTATCTATCTTTTGATCTGAATGGTGCAATTTACTGTGGCAATTAGTTAAATTGTGGAGGGAAAAAAATCGTTCAGGGAAGGTAAAGAGGCATGGATACCGTTTGACTCGAGTCCATACTGCTCCTCATCGGCATTTGATGCTGCTTCCCCCGTACTTCATGAAGTTGCTGCTTCTCTTCATTCCTTGGGCATTTCAGTAGAACAGGTAAAAAGGAATTTATGACATGATCAAATTGTAAATGAATATATGATATGTCTTTGTATATTTTCATTAAATGCTATTTTTTTATCTTCAATTACTTTTACATAAATGAGACCAGATTAGGTTCAAGTAACTTTGAACCTAAACCTAATAATGACAACCTGTAACCAGAATAATAGTCATTACCAGGACACTACCAAAACAGTACATTCTCAAAACTGAATGTAAGCATTGAAAAGCCCAACAAACATGAAAAATTTGGATATAAGCATGACCAAGGTCCTTAAAAGGATCATCCTCTTTGGCATGTTTAAAGACGTTGCTTGATACTTCTTTTCTAGTTGTCACATTATATGACCCACTTTTTGAACTTATCTTTCTTGTATTGTAGTTACATGCTGAGGCTGGAAAAGGTCAATTTGAGCTGGTTTTGAAATATACCATTTGTACTAAAGCTGCAGACAACTTAACTTTCACCCGTGAAGTTGTCAGGGCAATCGCTAGAAAGCATGGCTTGCTGGCAACCTTTATTCCAAAGTAAGCGGCAAAGTTTGTTATAGGTTTGATTGTATGCTATCTGTGTAATTCAGATTTTTGAACCAAAGAGAATCAAATTTGCGTCGTAAGCCTGCCTTGAAGACTATACCGGCATATTTGACACCATCTAGACATAATTGTATTATGGTGTTGCATATCTATTTTATTTTATCCCTCAACTATGGAGGCCCTTGCTTGTATGTTTTATGGTGAAAAATCCTGATTGTGTGTGTAAATAAAAATACCCTCATGATTTCAATATACCCTATTTTAACAATATTTGAACAACACCAATAGCCTTTGAAAATATAGTTATACCTCAGAACTGTTTCTCCTTTTACCACTTCAAAATACCCAGAAATTTAAAATGTTAAAATAAATAATTTTCAATCTATTGGCTTACAATCAAGTCTTTTATCATAAAATTATTAATAATATGTTTTTAATTTCTAACGTAAACATATATATATATATATATATATATATATATATATATATATGCTATTACAGAGGGGTATGTATAGACTCTAGTTTATAAAACTTAATTACAGCTGATGAACTCTCTTTATTGCATCTTGTGTAAAACTCAAATGTAAACATTTTTAAGTAACAGTTTTCTGTTGTGATATTGAAGGTACGCGTTAGATGATTTGGGTTCTGGATCCCATGTTCACCTTAGCTTGTCGCAGAATGGCCAAAATGTATTTATGGCATCTGATAGATCATCTAAGCATGGAATATCAACTTTGGGAAAGGAATTTATGGCTGGAATTCTACATCATCTTCCTTCAATTTTGGCATTTATAGCACCACTCCCTAACAGGTTGCTCTTCTCATTATCTTATTCTTGCACTTTTGACCAAAACTGAGGTTATTGTATAGCATTATCATACCAATAATTTTGTTAGCATTGGTGAAGCTTAAGTTGTTACGTGAAAGACTAGGATTTTTTTTCCTCACTAACAAGCATTATAGTAAAATAGAAATGTAACATTTATACATTTGTTAATCTAGAGCTAAAAAGGAGTAACATATCAGCTAGTGACCATCTTTTGAACTTCTCTTATTTGTTACTCTTGAAATTATGCTGCTATGTTTTCTTACTTTGCTATTCAAATTCCTTGCAGTTATGATCGATTACAACCCAACACATGGAGTGGTGCATACCTTTTCTGGGGAAACGAAAATAAGGAGGCTCCATTGCGAGCTACGTCTCCACCTGGAACTCCTGATGGTCTAGTGAGCAACTTTGAGATGAAATCATTTGATGGTTCTGCCAATCCATACTTGGGCTTAGCTGCCATACTTGCTGCTGGCATTGATGGACTTCGTAGGAAGCTTTCTCTTCCTGAGCCTGTTGGTAAGATCATAAATCCTTTATAATGTGGTGTGTAACAGCATGCATTGTGAATAATGTTTTTTTATATCAACCAGAAGCTTTTACGATATTCAAATAACTAGCGATTCTGTGTTAGATTGTATTAACTTATGGAAGAAGTTCAATGTACACACTTCTTTCATCATATTATGATTCTTCTAAAATCTTGCAAGCAACTTGATCAGTAATGTTTTTCTAGCTGGCATAACATAGCTCTGCTGGCTATGCATCACTATAAAGTTAAGAGTAAATTACACTCATATCTTCTGAAGTTTTTTCAGATTGCACACATTACACTGACGCCTCTTATACATTACACTAACCACATCATGTACCCCTAGTAGGGAGTTGTTTTAAACGTTACAAAAGTATGGGAATTATGTGCAATCTGAAAAAATCTTTGGGTGTCAATGTAATTTACTCTAAAGTTAATTCAAGAATCAGGGATGCACAGTGCATGCGGATAATCTCCTGGATTTTATTTACTTATATCAAGTTTGAATTCCAAATTTGCAGCCATTTCCCCCCTTTTCTCTTTCATGTTCTCAGTTCTTTATACCAATTTGCATAATGGTTGCATAAATTTTTGTTAGGTTCTTATAATTTTCAGCGCTTGTATATACAAATATCAATTAAACAATAAACTTCTCGTTTCATGTATGATACAGATGCAAATCCAAATCCGGAAACCCTTCAGAGATTGCCAGCATCACTTTCTGAATCTTTGGATGCTCTCAATAAGGATGACTTCCTTAAGGAATTTATGAGTGATAAGTTGCTAACTACCATAAAAGCAATCAGAAAGGTATGTATCTGGTTTAGATGCTTTTAAATTCATACTTAAGGTCGCGTACAACATCCCTCCCCTTATCTTCGCATAACAAAGAATCTGGACAATGGGGTATGTAGTTTTTTTTATAGTTTTTTTAACCATGTTTTTCAAAAAAATTTTTTATCTATTCTTAAATAATTTTGGTCCTGTACCAAACCATCAAGAGCTTAACCATGCTTTATCTTTCTTATATAAAATGATTTGGGTTTACTGTCTTTTTAGTCCTTAAACTTGTTAGGATTTCGGTTAGTGACTAACTCAAGGATCACGGCTGCTCTTATCTTTTTTATCATTTTCGTAGCCAAGGTGCTAATTTTGATGTTTAATGTGACTTATTGTCAGGCTGAAATTGATCATTACACGAAGCACAAGGATGCATACAAGCAACTCATACACCGTTATTGAGCTAGTTGTTTTTTGTTCCTGTGCAAGACTGTTCAGAGCATAGTTTAGATTCTGGTGAAAGTGAATTCTTCGCATTGAGCATTTGTCGTTGCTTGCATTCACACCTGAGCTTTATGGTTCAGGGTAAAGACAGTAATGGCCATATCTGTTTTTTTTATGTATTGTGTATCTTATTGTTCTAGTAAGATATGAACTAATTTATCCAATGTCCATTGCTCAACTTCATCTTTTAATTACTACCAGTTGCGAGTGATTTTAAGTTTCAAGATTTCAAAAATTTTAAAATTAAAACTTGTTTTCTGTTTTTAACTGATTTTTTTGGTTTTTTTTCTTTTTTTTGTTTCCACTTTTAAAAAGCTGTTGCCAGTTTTAGAACTATGACTCGTATTGTCATTTGTCACCAACATATTGACCGGCACAACCTCATCACTGCCTGAGGCTTGCACCAATTCTAGTATCTTCTCACCCCTTAATATAGTCATGAATTAAAATTCTTACATATAAGTTTGAGTTATCAAGAAAGTGTAATTCAGTTAGTTGAGTTGGATCTGTGAGTTGTTGTAAACCTCCTTCTATCTGTCTTTGATTCCTTAAAAAATATAAGTTTGAGTTTATCGCCTTCGTTCTCATCATATCTAAAGTTAGAGAATTTTTTTATCAATAATTAAATTAAACTAGCAAGTATTTTGTTATCGGAAAGGATTCTCGGGTTATTATTTTTTTATAATGAAAATAGTATGTTAGTTTGATTCTAAGAGTTAACCAAAAACAGGATAGACCTTAAGATTTAAAGAATGTTTACATAGGTACTAATAGATTATCAATAATAAATTTTTTACATAAATAGTGAAAATCGAATGCATATCCTTTTAGGATGAGTATGTTTCTTACTTATTAACTAGATGATGAGTATGTTTGTTACTTATCAACTAGAGTAATCTTTGTTGATGACTAATATTTATATGTATAATTTTTGTTCATGAATAGTTTAATTTTCATGTATTTATAAAAAATTTGTGTATCTTAATTACTTATTGGAATTTGATTATTAATATAAAAAATATTTTATTAAACAAAATAAAAGTTACTTTAACAATCTCTTGTATAACATAAATAGACTATTTAGTTATGGCTTAATTTCATATTTTATTTACTTAACTATTATCATTTTAGAAAATTTATTATCCCTTCATTTACACATTTTACAAACTTTGTTTAAACTATTATGCATTTATCACTCAAGTTATTTTATGCATTTTATTATTATATTTTTCAATTTTTGTATAATCACTTGGTTTGAAATTTAGTTATATTTAAGGTTGTTTATCCTTTTTTAAGAGTATATTTTATGATAATTGAACTAGGATCTTATTTTCACAAATTCAGTATAAGTTGTCAACCGAGTTACACTTGTTGGATAATTAACAAGTATCTTATGTTTTGTATGGATAATTTAAAATTTTATATAATATTAATTATTAATCATCCTAAAAATATTAAATTTTTTTATCTTGATAATATATTAAATATATTAATTATTATTGAACATCTTTTATAAAATATTTTGAGAAATAATAAGAAAATATTATAAGAAAAAATAACATTATTACTCAAGACATTAGCATTAATTTCTTTATAATCAGCGGGAGAATGCTACGTGGAAGAAGAGTTGTGACTTTTATTTTATTGTGTTTTATAAATAGCATCCCGTTAACGAGAAGTGATAATTAACAAATTTGAGACTACTTCCTTTGAAAGAAACTAATGCAAAGTTATATACTTCAATGCCTATGCTAAACTTTTTTTTGTATTATAAAAAAAAACATCTTTACTGACTCAGTTAATAACTAAAGAGTCTCTTTATGGTATAGAGATCGCTAATGTAAATTTTATTTCGTTCGTTAAAATATATTTTTATATTAAGAATCAAATTCTAAGAATTATACATGAATCCTGTAGTAAAAAAAAAGAAGTATACATGAAAAATAACCTAATTCACAAAGAAAATTTATACATATAAATATTAGCTAGTAAACACCCTTTCGTATATCAGCTAGCTAGTAAACACCCTTTCATATAAGAAACTTGCTAGTTTAAATTAATTATTAATAAATGAAAGCTCTCTAACTTGAGATAGGGTGATAAAGAAGGGGTAAAAAAAGTCAAATTTATATTTCAGAATTTTAATTCATGACTATATATTAAACTAAATTTGAATTAATTGAGAGTTGGGTTTAGCTTACGGAAGGGGACTTTCTCTCACCGAAGCATTGTTCAAATTTTCATTAATGTTTAATGCTCAACAAGTAACTCGAACAAAATTGCATCTAAAGAACATTTTTTTAGGAAAAAAAAACAAACAAACAAACTTTTGAAAAAAGGTTATATACATGTGGTAATTAGTAAATCATGTAGAAAAAATCTAATGAATTAAATTATAATAATATCATAATATATATGATAAGTTTGAAGAAAGATTATATATACATGTGAAAAAAAAAATTATACATTCATTTAATCATAATTGATCATATATGATAAGTTTATTAAATTTTTTAAATGATTATCTTAAAGTCAGTTACACATAAATTAAACATAATTTGTTATTAGATAACGGTCTAAACCTATTTTATATATATATATGTATATATATATATATATATATATATATATATATATATGTATGTATGTATGGTAACAGTCATGCTTGTGGCCGATTCCTACTTCACGTTCCTTAATTTCATGCGCATTTGATCGTTCTCTAACCACCGCTGTCTCACTCATAGGTTTGTGCATAAATAGTAGTAGTATTTATTAACTACCTTTACCTCGTCATTTCTTTCATTTTTATTTGGCCTTCTCATTCTTTTCTCTCTGCCATGGACATCTCTTTGCCATTCTCAGTCCTCTTTGTAATCTCAATCCTCTGCAACCTTAAAGGACTCGAACGTAAGTTAAAATTCTCTCACTATATATGTGCACGTTAGAGATTTCATGTTAATAAGTAATATGACTAAAATAATGTATATAAGTAATGATAACACTTGCCTTTTTGTAAGATTAAATTTTAGGTCCAAATTTAAATTCTAAGATAGAATCAAACCCGATCTTAAGTGTTGTTATTGTGCCTATGGTACTCCATGTACTATTTATTAGCTTGTTTCACCTACAAATATTTAGTTCTATAAATTTTACCAAAGCTCTGTTGGAGATACAACTAGCAATATTGCCAAGTAATGTATATAAATTGTGGATAACCTTCACTTTACAAAAATGGAGGGTTGAGTTAAGCCTAGATAAAAATTCTAGCATATATAAAATTAATTTTTTTCAACTATTTTTTATTGCATGATCGCACTGTGCATCTGTTGTCTTCCTATGAATAATGGATGTCAAACAAAAGAACATTTTTTCCCATATATATAGATTCTTCACTGGTAGAGGGAGAGGGAATGGATTTCAGCGAGCTGAGAAAAGCAGTGGAGGAGGTTGAACTGGTGGATGGTCACTCCCATAACATAGTTGCCCTAAACTCCACCTCCATCTCCGGTTTTGTTCAGGCCTTTACTGTGGGAGCCTTTGCTGATGCTGATGCCATTGCTTTTGCACAAACTTCTCTATCCTTCAAGGTTATTACTTCTTCATCAATGCTTTTTCAACACCTTGCCGAATCACTATATTTTTTATTTTTGTTTTTCTGTGCTCCAATATATATATGTTTTTTTTTTTGGTAGGAGAAACATGATAAATTTAAGGTATAATTAAGTTCTATTTCATATATATTAGTAAAGTTTGAAGTGTTAATAGACAGCCCTATGTATCATGGTGTTCTAAATGTGTAAGCAATTGGAAGATCCAGATCCAAGAATAATGCAAACAAACTCAGCAAAATAAGAAAAAAGAATGCAAACAATTCCAAGTATGCAACAGTTGTTAGAAGAATATATAGGTCCTATTTCCATGAATAAGAGAATGCCTTTCTAGTTGAACTATATATTTGCATGAATTTTTCTTATTTTCTGTCTGGAATCTCATTATGACACCCTGTTATGTGATATCAGAGAAGTTTGAGAGATGTTGCTGAGCTATACGGAACCGAGGTATCTTTGCAAGGTGTAGAAGAATACCGTAAAGAGTCTGGCATAGAATCCATCAGCTCAACATGCTTCAAATCTGCAAAATTCTCCGCCATACTCATTGATGATGGCATAGAAATGGACAAAAAGTATGACATACAATGGCACAAAAAATTTACACCTTTTGTTGGCAGAATCTTAAGAACTGAACGTGTAGCTGAGCAAATCCTTGAACAAGTAAGATACTTATGGACATTCACTTTTAATCTGCATATTGCCATTATTACTAGTTACTGTTTTTTGGTTCACCATGATATTAGTACGGAGTATTCACAAATTTTGTTAATCTCTGTCAGAAAATCTGATTGTCCACTTTTAGTGGAGTCTTCTCAATCATGTTTTTTTTATTCACAAGACTAAAATCCGATAACTTGCTTAACAGATATGAGTCCAGTTCTACTCAATCTATTGACACGTTGGTCTTCGTTTTAGGAGTTTTATTGATCTTAATGTTATACTTGTATTAGTAACCATGTCATCTACATATATGATATATTGCTCTTTCCTTGTTTATGTTTTTTTTTTTTTCTGGCTGAAAATTTCATCTGTGTTACTTCTCCCTTAAGTAACATACTTATTTTTGGTGCTTTTTCTCATCTTTATATGATTTCGTCATTTCCTTCAAGTAAATCCTGTTTAACCGGTTTCTCATTTAAGTAGGTTTTAACTTTTTTTATTAGTGGTTGAAATTGAAGATATATCTAGTCATGTTAAATTATTTCCTCTCCATTTTTTCCAAATAGTGAAAGTTCCATTATCTTTAGCATAATTACAATTCTGTTAAGTCTAAAAGTGATATTGCCATGTTTGCAGAAATTAATATTTCATATTTTCTTGTGTTTTAAAGCAACCTACTATTTGCAATTGTATTCATATCCTGCTTCTTAGCCATTCACCTACTTTTCTATTTTGTTATCTTATGTTTATATTTAATGCTCCCTGAAGGATTTGCCTAATGGATCTTCATGGACAATCGATTCATTTACTGAAGCATATGTCTCAAAGGTTAAATCATATCCTTTACATGTCTCTTTACACACACACACACACATAAAATAAGTTATTGGTTTTATGAAAGTAAGGAAAAAAATGTCAATGTTTTAGCTTTGTTCCTTAGCATCACTGTTACAGTTGCTAAAGAGATCCGTGCTTTGAAAAGCATAGCTGCATACTACGGTGGCTTAGAAATCAATTTAAATGTGACTAAAACGGATGCTGAGGAGAGTCTGAAAGAGGTGTTAACAAATAGTGAGTATGCAATTTGGTTTTAATATTAATATGATCTGTTTCGGGCTATTCCTACTCATCATTTTTTGTATTTTCAGCTGCGAAACCTATTTTTCTACTAAAATACAAAAATTACAAAAATCTTGTTGACTACCTCTTCTTGCAAAGTTTGGAAATTGCTCTATCTTATGACTTGCCAATGCAGATACACACAGGGTAAGTGATGGATGTTAATTGTTTGTTACTTTTACAATATTGATATCCAAACATTTGTATTAGAATTTTCAATAAAAGCTTTCGGTGAAAAACAGTGTGTGGTTGGTTTCATGCAGGAAAGTATTAGAATTTATTGTCTCCTGTCAAACAGGATTTTGTCTCCAAACCTCAGTTTTGACTAAAAGTAACAAAAAGTAGCCTTTACATTAAATTAAAAAATTACACTAAGTTTTACATCAAACTTGCTTTCAGGATAAAATCATTCAATTTTCCAAACATGAAGCTCAAAATCAATTTCATTTAAAATCAATTTTGCAAGCGTTCACCCAAACACACACAGTGTGTGCCTTGTCGATTTCTTGGAATTGATTACCATACACTTCCATATAGATGTCGAAGCTGTAGTTTGTTTTCCTTTTTCATCTGTCTAGAGATACATCATCACCATGATATTCTATTTGATTATGCCTCTTACTTTTACCTAACACTCTAAACTTATCTTTCTGTAACTAGCTTTGGGGATAGACTTTTGGATTTGAGGAAGAGCAATCCTCTTCATCTCCGTTCAGTTCTTGAGGACGAGAGATATTCAAAGTGTCGGTTTGTTTTGTTACATGCATCTCATCCATACTCAAAGGAAGCATCATATCTAGCTTCTGTTTACTCTCAGGCAAGCATTTCATGATTAATGCATATTGTCTTGTATCCGTTAATTAAAATTTCAATTAACACAATCTTCTCCCTTAGGTTTACCTTGATTTTGGGTTGGCAATTCCAAAGCTTAGTGTACATGGGATGACTTCGGCAGTTAAAGATCTACTAAATCTGGCTCCATTAAATAAGGTGACAGTTTAAGCAATCCAAATAAGTGTTCACTGAGAAATGAGAATATAATTTTTCAGATAAATGTACCAAGCACTAAGAACTAGAAGAAAAAATATTCATGTGGTATATGTAAACAATATTAGAAGTTCACTACTGTATTTCCCCTGCTACAGGTATACTGATTGCTGAGATTGAAATTTAAATATAATAGGATTTGAACTCTCTAATCTCCATATACCAATTGATATGGCAAGTCTCAATGTCTAGTTTTTAAAGTCAAAATGTGTAAAAAAAAAAAAAAATTACCATTTTCTTAAAATTCCCTTACTTTTTTATTTTCAGTAGAAAAGTATAAAATGTGCATGAAATGAGCCACTTTATGAAATATAAAATGCAATTGTTTTTAAAGTTTGTTATCCTTTTATGATGGAATTAGAAATGAACTTTATGATTAGTCAAATGAAACGTGTAAATCGGGAGAATCTCACAAGAACAAATTTTGCATTGCAGGTGATGTTCAGCACTGATGCCTATACATTTCCTGAAACCTTCTATCTAGGTTGGTTTAACGTCTATTATGACACCCAAATTTTAAGATTATGCTTAAGTGCTTTGTTTTCATTGTTTCAATTTCTAAAGCTTTTCTTCTCTTGTACATCACCACATTGAAGTGTACCCTATTCTCTTTCCTAACCTTTACCTTGCATACACCAATGCTCTAATTAAGTCCAATGAACATGCAAAATGATTAGTCAAATGGACATATGCTTATGATTTCAACTTATGTTCATAAGTCCAAACACTTCGAATCATATCTTGAATCTATACAGTTGTTGCTGGAAATTCTTATACCAAATATGAGTGCAACAATTAGGGTGCTATTTATGATTAGAAGTTGAAATCATAAGTTTTGCTTTCACAGGTGCGAAGAATTCTCGCGAAGTTGTTTTCTCTGTTCTGCATGATGCATGCATTGATGGTGAGCTCTCAATTCCTGAGGCTGTGGAAGCTGCAAAAGACATCCTTGCACGAAATGCAATCCGCTTCTATAAGATTAGTTCAGCCAACAACGCTGCCCCTACTTAGTCAAGGAAGCACGGACACTTTAATTTAAAAAAATTATTAAAAAATGTTAGTTTGTAAGAAGTGTTGGAGGGAGAATTTAAACCCACTATCTCTCTCACTCTTTTCTCCTTTCCCTCTTTCTCAATCACTGTATCATCCTTATATCTCCACGAACACTTCACTAAAGTAATCATGTTGCGTAATCGAAATGTTGAATACTTCTAGCTGCATTTATAATGTCATAATAATTAAAAAATTGTGTTATTATTATATCCACAATGATATATAATCGTCTATAAAACATCAATTATGACTTGTGTTTTGTTTAATTCTATGTTATTTCTTTTAAAATTTTATATATATCATTGTGTTCCTATGATATCTTACGTGTGTCTTCATTTTTTTTTGTCATGTATTATTTAATATTAAATATTTATTAACTTTGTGAATAACCAATTTTGCTAAAAAAATTAAATGACTATCTTTAATGAAACATTTTATTCCTAATTATGTTTTTTACAAAACTCAAAACATGATTGTCGCAATGTAACTGATCACGATGAGACGACAATAAAAAATAAAGCGTCTTCCTAAAAAGGAGAACTTAGGGGAGTTGTCATCAATGTTTATTTAAGGAAAATGTCGAAAAAATCAAAAAAGAAAGGAATGGTCTACGATTTGAGAGAAAAAGAGTTCGAGAATCGTTTACGCACAGAAAATGTGTTAGCACCCCACGCGTCCGTCATGAAGACGACAACTTTTAGTCAAGTGTGTTAAAAATAAAGTAACTTCTTAACCATTTAACTTCCCTTGAGAATATGAATTGTGTTTATTTTATTTTTGTTTATTGAGAAAAAGAAATCAAATTTTTATTTTTGGAAAAGAAAAGATTTTATATATTCTTTTTTAGTTTTTTAGGTCGACAAGGGAAACCCCAAGTGTACTGAGGAAATCAGACTTACGTAGTTCTTTGGTAGAAAATAGTTTGTGTATTAAGTTGATTTTTATCTTTTTTAAAAGATTTATTTTAATTACGTGAAAAAGAGTCATTAAGGCATTGGACCTTAAAATGAAGTTGAATTTTAAGGAAAAAAAGCAGAGAGAATCGCTTAAGGCATTGGACCTTGAAGTGATTTCGAGTAATGTGAAATTTCTGTGGGGAAAAAGGAGAATTGAGTGATCATTTATTTGAGTATTTTTAGAAAAGATTTGGATTTGCGGTAAAATCCGTGAAGTCAAGCATGTAGGGAACCCAGCATGACATTCACAAAATTTATTCACATGTTATTGAAATACTACCAAGCGAATCAGAGGCTCATCATGAAGTGTAAGAAACGCAAGCGTCTACTAACAAATACTGAAGTGGAATTGCAAAAAATAAATGAATAACTGACATAATATTAAAAGTGGGGAGTACAATTAGTAATTAAGGGTGCATATATGAATAAAGGGAATGCAGCTAGCAATGTTTTATTTATTACAAAATGGGTCTGGCTCAAAAAGTAAGAGGGTGTAGTTTTGAAAATGGTGGCTATAAACAACATTACGTATTTTGTTTCAGAATGGGCCATGCCCAACAGGTAAGGGGGTGTAGTTATGAAAACAGTTGGTGTAAATAGTTAAAACAAATTTTTCATTTTTTTTATTTTCTTAGGGCTAGGGTTGAAACCGGGTAAGAACAACCAGGGCCCAACCCGCAAATAGCAACAGGGCAAAGCAGCCAAACTGCACAGGGAAGAAGCCAGGAACCATTCTTGCGAGGTCGCTGTGGGGAGGCGACAGTGGCGACGCACAATGGTGGCTACGGTGGTAGCACGGTGATTAAACTAACTTCTCACGTGACCTCGAGCCTCCATGACAAAGCTGGAGATCGAGGTCGCGGCGCCAAAAGCCCTCGTCGACGGCCAAGGTGCTCGTTGGCGAGATGAAACTGGCAAAAATGAAAGAGAAGAGAGGGAAGGGGAAGAGAGAAGAGATGGAAGGAAGACATGGAAGGAATGAGGGGTCACCTGAGAGACCGCACGGTGATACCCCACGATGATGCCAAATGGTGTAACCACCGCTTCTATTTCGTATTTATTTTATTTGCAACAGATTTTTTTTTTCGAAAAAAAAAAAACAGAAAGAATGAAGGTTCAAATGAAAATTTCACGTTGATAAAATGAGTTTAGAAATGATAAGAAATATACGCGTTATTTGACGTGTGTAGTCCATAACGTTCACACATACATACCATACAGTCAGGTATTACATGTCCATAACTATATAAATAGTCCAATGCAGAAAACAAGGTACAGATCATCAAAA
>PYAF01001619.1:0-13590 GCA_007407185.1 Glycine tomentella | reverse complement strand
TATATAGATGAAGCCTCGAGATAGAGATGTACCTATATGTCCAGAGGAAGCCTCCGCTAGGGATACATGCAGGAGATGTGCCTAGTATATAGAGGTAGCCTCCCTGTGAGGAGATGTTCCTATATATTATGATGTAGCCTCTGCATGACAGTTATTGATGTGATGAATGGCTGTATGCCATGAGTATGCCTTGGTTTTGGCTGATGGATGTGTATAGCCTGATTGTGGTCAGGTGTATTGTACACGATGATTGTGATTGTTTTGATATATATATATATATATATATATATATATGTGTGTGTGGTCAGTGAACCAGGGGAAGGAAATACCTTCAAGGGCCCTGAGTTTACTGAGATTTTATATCTCACCCTTTGTGTGGGGCTATGTTTTGCAGGTGATTCTTCCAGAGTAGCAGAGAGATCCCAAGGCAAGAAGCCTATGCAGGATTAGCTGTTGTTGGACACCTTAGGCATAGAGGACTTGAGCCTATGGCTCTGATGTTTTGTATTTTGTTTTGGTTATCGATTTTGTTGTACCCTGAGGGGATATTGTATAGTTTTGTACTGTACATAGGAACTTATATGTATATTCACCATATTATAGTGTACAGTGTTATACAGATGACATTTGATGATGTCACTTTTAGTATATGCTTCCAAACTGCTTAAACTCTGATTGTATATCTGCTTGATTGTGGATTGTGTTTGGTAATGACCCTGATTAGTGGATTGGGGTGTTACACACTTGGACAGCCAAGAAGCAAGGAAGAAGGTAATTGGACCATTTGGAAAGTTACATAATTATGGCTTTGGAAAAAATGCAACAAAAACTCCATTAAGCCTAGGCTACTCCACGGATTTGAATGAAAGCAAAGGGAATGCACCTTGATCAAGCAACTACACGTGTAATGCTAGGAGAATGTGGAATGGTATAGAATTTTCATGATTTAGGACACTTGTAAGGTCCTAAACCATTAGCCAATAAAAGGAAAATAACCAAAAAGCAAGGTAATCATGAACTTTGAAGATTTTTGTAGAAAAAGCCAAATAACCTAGCCTATAAAAGGAATGGTGGGGACCAAAATGAAAGCCACTTCACGTGAGATATTCCCTTTCATTCTCCATGCCTTTCACTTGAATTAAAAAGCAAAACAAGACCACATCCTAAGGAGGTTCACGTGTGGAAACTAGAAGCCTTAGAGAAAAGTTGTAAATTTCAAATCAAGGAAGCAAAGGTATGGGGAAATATTTTGATACACATGGCTTAGATATTGATTAGGTTATGTTATCATTTATTTCTATAAGATTTAAGCTATGTTATCATTTACTTTTATAAGACTCAAGCTTTGTATACTATGTGCTTGTTAAAATGTCTCAATGAATTAAAATGATACATTGATGATGAATTGGATAAGTAACCTTAAATAACTTAAAGAATAATTAACTTGAATCTAGTCTAATAAGAAAGTAATTAATTAATCTAACTATTTATACTTTGTGACTATGTATACTTGCTTTACTAAGGTTGTGTGTGTTACTTTATTACTTACTTGATGTTGTTGTATTTGATGTGTGTGACCTTATTACTTACTTGATGTTGTGGTTGTGTTACTTTATTATTGAACTATGGTTTGTACTAAAGTTTGTATGTTATAATGGTAAAGATGTTCGATTGAAAGTTTGTGTTATGTATGTGATGTATATGTTTAAAAAAAATTTATGTTATACATCCTTAAGATTGTTTTCTTAAGAAAATTATGGTGCACTTATATCTTTTATATTGAATTGATCATGATGGGTGATTAAAAAGTGTATAGTGCCAAGTATGAGAAGTTGAGAAATAAAGTAATGGTAAAGAGTAAATGATAAATAAAAGCAAACCATTACATATTTCATTTGCATTAATACCTCGGAGTGGAGGTGTGTCTCAGTGGAGTAGGTGGGACTATTCCATTAGAGTGGGTGGAACTGTTTTAATTATGGTACCCTTTTTACCCTCGGAGTGGAGGGAGGTTTCACTGGAGTGGGTGAAACTGTTTCACTGGAGTGGGTGAAACTGTTTCACTGGAGTGGGTGAAACTATATTGATTTTGGTACCTCTTAATAGGAACCTGAGATCTCAGTCATGCATCATGATAACAAAGAAATCATGCATCATTCATCATGTATCTGTTTTATGATTGTTATTTTATTTTACTATAAATCTATTTTTTATCTAACCATGTTTATCATATACTTACCCTATTTGTGTCTGTGGTTGACACCTATGATGACCCCAATACATTTGGCGAGCAGAGGAACAGTAAGCTATGGAAATTGTTGAAGAAGAAATAATGAAGGAGCTGGATGTACTATATGCTGTGATTGTGATTTTCTGTTTATCTGTATTTGGTGCTACGCTGAGCTGTCTGTATCTTATTTTGTAACAAAATATTTAGGGACTGTACTTGGACTGTTATATTAAATTATGTTTGGACTATGTATTTTGATAAATTTACGAATGCAATAGATTAAATAGCTTGCTTCGTATATTATTACGAAAACGAATTATGAAGAAAAACTTTTTCCGTAAATTAAAAACGTAATAGGTTAAATACGAAAATAAAAGGAAGTCGTTACATCAGTCGCTCCCTGAGCATAACCTGCAAAAACATAATCCCTAACAGGGGTGAGATAACAATCTCAATAAACTCAAGGTCCTTGGAGGTCTTTCCTCCCCCTGGCTCACTTTCATGGACATAATATCAAAATTGGCATTACAAATTAGCCATCACAGCTATCAACCATATTACTACATGTACATAGCATATACAGATATAAATTAATTCATGAGGAGGCTTCATCCATTTACATGGGCACATCTCACATTAGGACCTACTAAACATGCCTGAGGAGGCTTCATCCATTCATATGGGCACATCCCACATCAGGGCTTTCTTTCTTTGCCTGAGGAGGCTTCATCCAGCTATGTGGGCACATCTCACATCAGGACTTCTATATATCTATTCTATTAAGTCTAATTCTATTGGCCAGAGAATCTAATCAAACACATAACAACACTATCACAGTGTTCAACTCATCATATACATGTTGTAAACAGTAACACACAATTTCAATATACATGCATCAAGATATACAATAACCATAACTCCCTCGGAGTATGGTGGAACACAACAGTGGGAAACACTCCCAAGAACAAAGAGCTTACCTGCTCTCAGCGCTATACCAGCTCTCTCGGCTTCGTGGTCACAACCACCAGCAATGTCACTCTCACGCCCTACATAAGGCATACAAACAATCAATCAATAACGGTCCTCAACCGTTAGAATGAAAGGAAACTCTATTCCTTTCCATTAAAATCTCTATGTTCTCTATCTTAGGGTTATCAGAGCTAAGAACCTTATAGGCGATTCAGAGACCCTCAACATATCCTCCAAGGCACAAGCTCCAAGGCACAAGCTCTCAACATATCCTCCAAGGTCTAGATGGTCCTCTCTGTCTGACCATCTGTCTGAGGATGGTAAGCTGTACTAAGCCTCAACTGAGTCCCTAAAGCCTCCTGAAGCGTACTCCAAAATCTAGAAGTGAACTTCGGATCTCTGTCGCTGATAATACTCTCTGGGACACCATGCAGTCTGACAATTTCTCTGACATATAGCTGAGCCAACCTCTCTACAGTATAGTCAGTCCTAACAGGTAAGAAATGAGCAGACTTGGTCAGTCTATCCACAATTACCCAGGTGGAGTCACATCCAGTTTGAGTCCTCGGTAGTCCAACTACAAAATCCATGGTAATGCTATCCCATTTCCACTCGGGAATCTGCAACGGCTACAGTAGGCCTGATGGTCTCTGATGCTCAATCTTCACCTTCTGACATACCAGACATTTAGTCACATACTCAGCTATGTCTTTCTTCATCCCTAGCCACCAGAATTTCCTTTTAAGGTCCTGATACATCTTAGTGGCACCCAGATGAATGTTGAACTGGCCCTTATGAGCCTCAGACAAGACTGCCTCGACCAACTCGCCCTTAAGCACCACAATCTGGTCTTGGTACAACACCAAGTCATGAGTCTCCCAAGAAACATCCTGTTGACCAATCATGGCCCTCACATCATCATCCTGTTTCTGGGCTTCCCGGATCCTCTGAATCAACTCGTTATCAATCTTGGTCTCTCTCAACTCAAGACCACTAGCACCCTCTGTCACAGTCAGGTGCATATCTTTGAACTGCTCAATCAACTTACAGTCTGAGATTATCATGCAGGCAACACTCAGATGCTTCCTGCTCAAGGCATCAGCAACTACATTCGCCTTGCCGGGATGGTATTTCAACTCAAATTCATAATCTTTAAGGAACTCCATCCACCGTCTCTGCCTCATATTCAACTCCTTCTGATCAAACAGATACTTGAGGCTCTTGTGGTCACTGAATACCACTAAATTGGCACCATATACGTAATGCCTCCAAACCTTTAGTGCAAAGACAATAGCTGTGATGTGTTGCAAACACATCTTAGTTTTAGGCTAGTTTAGGTTATAATTTGATTGAATAAATTAGGAATATAGGTTAGAATTAGTTAATTGTCAATTATATTTTAATTATATCTCATTTCATTACTAGGTTGTGATTTCAGGGCCAAAAAGAGAAGAATCAAGCAAAAGAAAGAAGAAAAGCTTATTTAAAGTCTCGCGCGATTCCATGCCACAAGTTGCGCCACAATGAGAATATCAAGCTTCAATTTCGAATAAGTCACGCGAGTCGTGCCATGGTTCACGCCAGTAGCACCACAGACTCGAGGTCAACCAGCCTAGCCTCGAAGACTCCACGCGATCAGCGTGGAACTCGCGCCATCAGAGCTATAAGCTCGAATTGTCCACGCGATCAGCGTGGAACCTCACGCTATCAGCGCCATGAAGATGAAAGGGAGCCTCTGATTTGTGTTAATAGCGCGATTAGTGCGGAATCCCGCGCGAATCGCGCGGCGAAGATGCTGTTGCCTGATTTAAAAAGATTGACTCGAAAAATGCAGAGGAAAAAGGTCTTTGTTACCAGAATTAAATCCTCATGAAGGCAATTATAAAAGGGGACATCTGGGCTGAAGAATGGGGGGATTCCATTACTCTCTTCATCATTCTAAACCTTTGGAAATCATTCCTGCATAGAATCAAAACATTCCTAAAAGGGGTTAGTTACAAGCTGGAAAAGACCTTTTGATCAGTCGTGCTTGCATCTGTTGAGAATATACTCAAGCTTATGGTAGTGCTGTGACTATGTTGAGTGAGAGATTATCATAACCTAATACACTTGAGTGATGAGCGTAACAAACACATTCTATGAGGAATACTCATGTTAACTCTCATAATTGACAGAATTAAAAGTGTCATGGAAAGCTTTGATGCAGAAATTGATTATACTCAGCATGATGATCCTAGGATTGTGAATTGTGGTTCAGTTTGATCATTAACCCTTGCTTTATCTTGAAGTTCTGTCTGCTGCTGAGGACAACACCATCAAACAGATTCCAAAATATGTAAAGTTCTTGAAGGATTTGTTCACCCACAAGAGGAAGATGAAGGGAAATGAGCAAGTGAAGATGGGCAGAAATGTTTCCGCACTGATACAGGGTAAAACTGTTGATGCCATTCCACTATCCACCTTGCCATAGAAGTGCAAGGATCCTGGCACTTTCACTGTCCCATGCACCATTGGAGATATTACTTTTGCAGATGCCTTGTGTGATCTTGGAGCCTCCATTAATGGCATGCCCACATCAGTTTATAGATCACTACACCTTGGTGAGATGAAACGCACTAGTGTTGTCATTAACTTGGCCAACAAGAGTGTTGCGCTTCCACTTGGACTTGTTGAAGATGTGCTGGTGCGAGTTAATAATTTGATCTTCCCAGCAGATTTTTACATTTTGGATATGGAGAATGAGTCTTCCAGCCATGGTTCCATATTGATCCTAGGGAGACCATTCTTGATGACAGCCAGGACCAAAATTGATGTGCATGCAGTAACTCTTTCTATGGAGTTTGGTGATGACATTGTTCAGTTTAACATTTTTGAGGCTATGAGACATCCTTTAGAGGAGCATTCTGTTTTTCTTCTTGATATCATTGATGCTGCAATAGATAGTGTAGATATTTCTGATTTACTTTCTGATTTTTCTGATTTTGATCTTGGTTCTTGTAATTGTACATGTGATGATTCTGCTGCCGTGTGTAGTATTTGTGCGGAAATTTCCTCCGCACTTCACTCTGATTGTGTTCTAGGTACAGATACAAGTTCTGAGCCTACTATCCCACTTCCCTCAGCCCCTAATCTTTCCTTACCTTCCACTATTCAGCCACCTTCCTTGGAGCTGAAGTCACTACCTGACCACCTCAAATATGCATATTTAGATGATGCTCAGAAGCTTCCAATTATCATATCTAGTGGTCTGTCACTGGAGCATGAAGAGAAGTTGATGCATGTTTTGAGAGGCCATAAAAAGGCCATTGGATGGACACTTGCTGATCTTCCTGGAATTAATCCTTCCATCTGCATGCGTCGGATACTTTTGGAGGATGATTCTAGACCAGTGAGACAACCACAGAGAAGGCTAAATCCCACTATTCTTGATGTGGTAAAGAAGGAAGTGACAAAGCTACTAGCTGCAGGGATCATCTATCCTATTTCAGATAGCACTTGGGTTTCACCTGTCCAAGTGGTTCCTAAGAAGTAAGGTCTCATAGTTGTGAAGAATCAAGATGATGAGTTGATTCTGACTAGAGTGGCCAACAGTTGGCGAGTTCATTGATTACAGGAGACTCAACCAGGCCACTCGCATGGACCATTTCCCTCTGCCTTTCATTGATCAAGTTTTAGAGAGGTTGGCAGGTAAATCACACTATTGCTTTCTTGATGGTTTTTCTGGTTACATGAAAATCCATATTGCACCAGAGGATCAACATAAGACCACATTCACTTGTCCATTTTGCACATTTGCTTACACCCAGATGCCTTTTGGCCTATGCAACTCACCTGGTACCTTCCAAAGGTGCATGGTAAGTATCTTTTCTGATTTATTAGAGAGTTGCATGGAGGTGTTTATGGATGATTTCACTGTTTATGGTTCCTCTTTTGATGCATGTTTGGATAGTCTCTCTAGAGTGCTTGACCGATGTATTAGTACTAACCTTGTTCTTAACTTTGAGAAATGCCATTTCATGGTGCATGAGGGTATAGTCTTAGGATATTTGGTCTCTAGTAGAGGTATTGACGTCGATAAGGCCAAAATTGATGTGATTACCTCTTTGCCTTACCCCACTTCTATGCGGGAAGTACATTATTTTCTTGGACATGCAGGTTTTTATAGGAGATTCATTCAGGATTTCAGTAAGATTGCATTGCCATTGTCCAAGCTTCTCCAAAAGGACGTAGACTTTACATTTGACCAGCCTTGCAAAGAGGCATTTGAGGGATTGAGGACGAAGCTGACTACCTCTCCCATCATGCAACCGCCATATTGGGAGCTTCCCTTTGAGCTCATGTGTGATGCCTCTAATTATGCACTTGGGGCTGTGTTGTCACAAAGAGTTGGTAAACTATCCCATGTTATTGATTATGTTTCACGCACTTTGGATGCAACCCAAGTTAACTACACCACCACTGAGAAGGAGCTTTTGGCTATTGTTTTCGCTTTAGATAAATTTAGATCTTATTTGTTTTGCTCCCATATCACTGTCTTTACTGACCATGCAGCTTTGAAATACCTGTTGAAGAAGCCTGATGCTAAACCTAGATTGATCAGGTGGATGCTTCTTCAAGATTTTGACATTGAGATTAAGGACAGAAGTGGTGCAGAAAGCTTGGTTGCTGATCACTTGAGCAGGATTGAGGGACCTCTTGAGTCCTTTCCCATTCGTGATAATTTTCCTGATGAGCATTTGATGCATTTTCATTCATCGCATGTCACACCTTGGTTTGATGACATTGTTAATTTCCTTGTTGCATCTGTTGTTCCACCTCATGCATCTAGGTCCCAAATAGATAAACTTAAGAGTGACGATAAATATTATGTTTGGGATGATCCTTATTTGTGGAGGTTTGGTAGTGACCAAGTGATCCGAAGGTGTGTGCTTGTTCATGAAATTCAGTCTATTCTTCAGTTTTATCATGGCACACCTACCAGAGGTCATTTTGGTCCTCAGAGGACCGCTAGGAAAGTATTAGATTGTGGGTTCTTTTGGCCCACCGTGATTAGAGATGCTCATCACTTTTACCACCACTTGTGAGCAGTGTCAGAGAGCAGGAGGCACAATTACACATAGACATGAGATGCCTCAATAACCCATTATTTTTTTAGATTTTTATGTCTGGGGTATTGATTTTATGGGTCCATTTCCTATTTCTCATGGCTTTTCATATGTTTTGCTTGTTGTTGGTTATGTTTCTAGATGGGTTGAGGCTAAGGCCACCAGAACTAATGATTTTAAAGTTTTTGTGGATTTTGTGAGATCCAACATTTTTTGCAGGTTTGGTGTGCCTAGAGCCATTATCAGTGACCAGGGGAGCCATTTCTGTAACCAATCATTGGCAGCCTTGCTTTAGAAGCATGGGGTTGTGCATAGAGTTGCTACAGCTTATCATCCCCAAACTAATGGGCAAGCAGGTTTTGAACAAAGAGATCAAGCAAGTGTTACAAAAGGTAGTGCAACCAAACATGAAAGATTGGATCAAGCTTCTTGAGGATGCTTTATGGGCTCAGAGGACCATTTACTAAGTTGCTACACAAATTACACACAAGTGCACCTACACCTCTTTACACAATTGCACTAAAAATCCTTTTTATTGTTTCTGCTTTTGCTTCTAAGAAGTGCTGAATTTAATTGGAATTAAATTGAAATTGAGACATTAAATCCATCCCTTGTTATCCTTGAGTTGGTGTGCTTCATGCTTGTCCAAATTAGCCTTGATGTGTTCTTAAAGTGCTTGAGTTCGAGCCCTTGTCATGGGTAATTTAAAGCTCACCAAAGGAAGTGCTTCAAGCTCTCCTTCTAGACCTTTAGCTTGCCATGGACCTCCATCATCCCCTCCTTCTTGAAAAGAACTTGACCTAAAGTTGGCTTCCTCACTTGTACCTACATCATACAAAGAAAGGTCACAAACATTGAAAGTATTACTCACACCATACTCACTAAGCAATTCAAGTTTGTAAGCATTGTTGTTGATCCTTTCTAAAATCTTGAAAGATCCATCTCCTCTTTGTTGGAGCTTGGATTTTATGAGAAGATCTATCCTTCCTCAAATGAAGTCACACCAAATCTACTTCATTAAAGATCACTTGCTTCTTGCGCTTATTGGCTTGCTGTGCATATTGTTCCATTTTCCTCTCCAAATATGCTTTCACTTGTTCATGCATTTTCCTAACATAAGAAGCTTTAGACAAAGCATCATGATTAATCATAGAAGAAGTGTTAGGTAAAGGCAATAAATCAAGAGGAGTTAAAGGATTAAAGCGATAAACAATTTCAAAAGGAGACAAGGAAGTAGTGTTGTGAACTACTTTATTGTAAGCAAACTAAATGTGAGGTAGACACTCCTCCCAAGTTCTCAAATTACCTTTGATGTAGCATCTAAGGAGTTGACTACACACCACACTCCTGGGGAGTGTTGGTCATGATTCATGATGCATGCATTGGCTGTGGCATTACTTGCATTGATTATATTGAGATTGTGTGCATCTGTATTTGATGAATGATTATTATTGAGATGAGTCTGTTGGCCAATAGATTGACTACAGGATATAGAGGGTTCTCTGCCTTGTATTGTCGGCATGGAGGGTTCTCTGCCAAGGGCATGGAGGGTTCTCTGCCAGATGAAACGACATAGAGGGTTCTCTGCCAGGGCGTTGAGGGTTCTCTGCCATTTATTATGTATTAAGTTATGTTGATTATGTTTATGATATGATGAGGGCCAGGTCGCTGGGCCATGTTTAATGTGTATGCCTGTTTATGTGTTGTGAATCTGTGGGCCAGGGTGGGAATGATTTCCCCAGGACCTTGAGCTTACTGAGATATGTTATCTCACCCCGTGTGGGGCTTACATGATTTCAGGTGATATTTCTGGAAGAGAAGATCAGTCTTAGGGCAAGAGGCCCAGTTGAGATTAGGCTGCTTGACTGAGGGGCGGCAAGGAGAGCTTGAAGGATCTGTTTTGATTCTATTTTGATGTATAGTTCTGTATACCCTCATGGAGGGCTGATATTCTTTTGGTACCACCACGGGATGTGTGGTGTGGACTCTGATGTATATATGTACAGAACTATGATATGATATGAGACTTTCCCTGAGTATATATTTGTTGTACATGTGACTATATGCCTAAGTCTTGTAGTTATCTGTCATTATGATGTTTGAGATGAAAAACTGGATCAGCAGGGGCGTGATAGATGTATGTTTTGTGTGTGAGATGCTTTATATTTGTGATTCCATACATAATGTATCAAGAAATGCGATTTTGTGCTTCCGCTGAAAGTTTATTTTATATTTATATGATAATCTGATATTATTAATGATAACACGTCGGAGGCCTACGGGGTGTTACATTTAATGGTATCAGAGCGGTTGCTTGATTAGAACATTATGTATGGAATTGTTTGGTGCCTGTGTGTGATTGTTTGACATGAGCATTACATGAGGGTACATTAACTGTGGGCCTGATCAACTCACTGTGTGATGTACATGTGTAGTGCTATGGTGAGACCTAGAGGCACCAGTAGGGCTACCAGTGCCCAGCCTGATCCAGTTGCGGCTGCACTAGCCGCTATGCAGCTAGAGTTAGCTGCAAGCAGACAGATAGAGGCAGAGATGCAGCAAGAGATGGCTGCCAACAGACAGACTCAGGGGGAGATGCAGCAAGAGATGGCTGCCACCCGAGGGGTGAATGAGGCTTTGATGAAGGCCAATCAGGACCTGTTAGAGGAGGTGAGAAACCTCAGGAGGACTGACAGAGCATCCTCCACACCTCCTGCACCAGAGGGCGAGGCTAGTCGCCAGCAGGCAAGTGAGAGTCACCACAGAGGGGACCAGATGACCCAGTTAGAGGTTGATAGTGATGTAGCAGCTAGAGGGAAGATGCTGCTTACCTTTAGGAAGCATGATCCTCCAGTGTTCTCAGGAGGCTATGATCCAGTGGCTGCAGCAGGATGGCTGCAAGCCTTAGAGAAGATTTTTGAGGTCATGGAGTGCCCCGACCATCAGAGGTTGCTATATGCAACCTACATGCTTCAGGGAGATGCCCACAAGTGGTGGAAGACCACTGTTCCAATGCTGAGAGGCCGGGGAGAAGAGATTACCTGGTAGTTATTCGAGGCCTATTTCCTCGACAGATACTTTCCCAGAGATGCCCGGGAACAGAAGCAGGTGGAGTTTGATGGACTCGTCCAGGGGAGTATGACAGTGGACGAGTATCTGGCCCAGTTTAATGAGCTGGCCCAGTATGCACACTTCAGGAGACCTATGCCTGAAGCTTAGATTCTTGCAGCTAAGCTCCTGAGGGGACTTAGAGATGACATTCAGGTGATAGTGGCCGGTCTTGGGTCACGAGATATGGATACCCTGGTGAGACAGAGTCGCCAGGTGGAGGGTATCCTACTGAGACAGAATAACAAACAGCCCACTCCCTCAGCCAGGCAGGAAGGGAGAAGGCCTAATGGTTCTGGCCCACCCAGGAGGGGTAAGGGCAAGATGTTGAGAGTGTATGCACCCTCTGACCGATTCAAGAGGGGTTCAGCTCGGGGAAGACCTATTCCGAAGTGTCCAGCCTACGGAAAGGAGCATCTAGGAGCTTGTCCTTCAGGCCAGATCATTTGTTTCAGATGTGGCAAGCCAGGCCATATATCCAGAGAGTGCCCTCAGACAGAGAGTCGGGCACAGGTTACTTCAGTGGAGAGGATGGCACCCACTGCAGGACGGGTGTATACAGTGGACGCCAGAGAGGCATCTAGAGCTCCGGATCTCATCAGAGGTACAGTTTTTATTGATGACTATGATATCAAAGTTTTATTTGATTCTAGAGCTACACATTCCTTTATACGGGATGTGGTTGTTGAGAGGCTGAGATTGCCTAAGATCAGTTTTACCCCTCCGATGGAGGTTACCACAGCATCTAGAGAAAGATGCCGGGTGAGCATGTGCTGTAAGGACGTGCAGTTTTTGTATGATGGCAGAACCTATGTGATTGATCTGTTTTGTCTAACTATGCCTACTTTGGAGATGATTTTGGGTATGGATTGGATGACCAAGTACGGTGTGATGCTAGACTGTTGTCAGAAGAGGGTGGTTGTGCCTTCTGACAGAACCAGTTCGAGTTCTGCCTCATTCTAATCAGTCTTGCAAGCTTGCAAGGCAATCATGGAGGGAGCTCAGGGCTATATCTTCTTGGGTGTGACAGAAGATAAGCCAAGTGTTGATTTGTCTCAGATTCCGGTGGTGAGTGAGTTCGTGGATGTGTTTCCTGAGGAGATCACTCAGCTACCACCAGAAAGGGAGATAGAGTTCTCCATTGATCTGGTTCCTGGTGTGGGACCAATTTCTGTGGCACCCTATCGTATGGCTCCTCTAGAGTTGAGGGAGCTGAAGGTGCAGTTGGAGGACCTCTGTCCAAGCAGTTTATCAAACCGAGTGTCTCGCCTTGGGGAGCACCGGTGATCTTTGTGAAGAAGAAGGACCGCAGTATGCGGTTATGTGTGGATTACAGGCAGTTGAACAAGGTTACTGTGAAGAACAAGTATCCTCTGCCTCGAATAGATGATCTGTTGGACCAGTTGAGGGGAGCCAGAGTGTTCTCCAAGATAGACCTGAGATCCGGATATCACCAGATTCGGATCAAGCCTGCCGACATACCTAAGACAGCCTTCCGGTCTAGGTATGGTCATGATGTGTTGCAAACACATCTTGTTTTTAGTCTAATTTTAGGATAGAATTTGATTAAATATGTAGGAAAATAGAGTAGAATTAGTTAAATTTAGTATTTTAGTTAGTTTAAGCTTATTCAATACCATTTAAGCATTTGCAGGCCAAAAAGAGGAGCTCAAGAGTAAAGAAAAGAAGAAGTCAAGATTTGAAGTACCGCGCGGATAGCGTGGGGAACCCGCGCTAGCAGCGCCAAGTGAAAAAATGAAGATTTGCTCTCGAAGGTTTCACGCCACCAGCGTGGGAATCCACGCGACTAGCATGGACAAGCCGCAAGCATGGTGCCATTAGCGCCACAGCCGCGCCACCCGCGCCATGAACACATGCCAAGCCAATGGATTCGACCAAGCCACGCGAGTCGCGGCTATTCCACGCCATTAGCGTGAGAAGCCCTGTACCAAGGTTGAAGACTTGAACAATTCACGCAGTCTGTAACGCCTCTCATGACTCTCTCGTGCTCGATTGATTTTAATTAAAATTATGTGTCCACTTTGTATTAGAATGATTTTAGTTATAAATTTTTCTCGAAAAATTCTTTTCTTCCTTACTTCAAATGATTGATTTGTAGGATAAACTATTTGTCCTCACCACGGTACAATTATTACAATCCATAATACAGTCCATATT
>PYAF01001618.1:187024-200368 GCA_007407185.1 Glycine tomentella | reverse complement strand
CTCATTGGAAAAATGTCAAAAAGCCATGAAGATCAATTTGATTCATGTAAAAGGGAAGTTGTGTAATCTGATAATCCAAAAGCATATCATGCATATTCATTCATCTAGGATTGTTAGATTAAAGGTCTAAGTAAAAGCAATTAACAAGTAAGGCATTTAAAAAGCTAAGTTTTTGGAAAAATGATGTTTTACTGCATTATCGATTACATCATTGATAGCATCCATTATTTTGTTCTTCGTGCCTTCTGGAAAACAAATCAAGAACAATGTATTCGATTACATATCGAATTAATCGATTACATAGGCTTAAATAGAAAAATCATGTTGACTGCCTTAATCGATTACAGAAATTAGTAATCGATTACATCTATGCCTATGAGAAACATGTTCTGCTGGTTTAATCGATTACTTGTCGTTTTAATCGATTACATAGTGTATTTAGAAAAACATGTCTGTCTGTCTTAATCGATTACTCCACGAAATAATCGATTACATTGTTCATAGCTCAAACCCAGGACATATCAGGAGCATTTTAATCGATTACATTCTTGAATTAATTGATTACATATGCGAAATAATCGATTACAGGAGCGTGTTTAATCGATTATTTTCAGTTAGAAAGCTGTTATAAATAGAACCCATGGCCCTGTTCTTTGTAACTTGAATATTTCGAATATTGGGCAATCACAAATGATCATAAGCTTTCTTTAGTGAGTTTTCTGAGTTTTAAAACACATTTAGGCTTCACAAATTCGTATGGGTTATTGATTTGAAGAGTGAAGCATCATTGGTTTTCAAAGCTTAAGGAAAGGAATGCATTGAGTTTGTAATCTTTCTTTCAACCTGATTGAATCTTTCACATGCATATGTGCTTTGGATTATTAGGTGAAATCTTTCCTTATTCTTTGAAGGTGTAATTCTTTTAATTGAATTCTGTAAAGATTAGTCTATTGTAAATGGGTTTTCTTACATGATTAGAGATAGTGTTTCTCTAAGGGAAGCTGAGTAGTGTTCTCAGTTTGGGTTTGGTCTCTAAGGGTCTAATAGTGTTTTAGACTTTTGAACTTTATCTATGGTTGATAAAGAGAGGCTTGTAATATCTTGTAAGAATATTTTTGCAATAGTGGAACTATACTCTAGTGTTGAGTGGAAGAACTGGATGTAGCTTCATAGTGTTTGAAGTGAACCAGTATAAAAATCTGTGGCTAATCTTTCTTCTTATCTCTTCATCTCTCAATTACTTTAGTGGTGATTCAAATTGTTTTTGCACAGAAATTTTTGTATTGCTCATTTATTTCTTGATAGAGGAATTTGATTGAATAGATGATTCTTGGTTTCAAAACATTTTAAAGTGATAAAGATCCTGTGGAAAAACTCTGATTTGAAAATTTTAATTTACCAAGGTTCAACCAATTCACCCCCCTCTTGGTTGTATTGAAGTGTTCTATTCATTTTTCAATCAGGTATCGGATATATCTTATCTAATACTCCTCCTCAAGTTGGAGTATGCAAGGAACAAATACCCAACTTGGATATAAGAAATTCAAATTGTTTTTTTACCAAGAGCCTTAATCAACACATCAGTCAGTTGAAGGTTGGAACAAATATAGAGTGTGCTTATTGTATTGTTGAGGAGATGATCACGAATGAAGTGACAATCTAACTCAATATGCTAGTTCTTTCATGGAAAAAGGATTGGAAGCAATATGTAAAGCGGATTTACTATCACAAAACAATTCCATTGGTTTATGATGAATAATCCCAAGAGAGGCAAGAAAATATTTAAGCCATACAAGTTCTACAGTAGCTACAGCCATGGATCGTTACTCGGCTTCGGCAGAGGAACGAGACATTGTGTGTTGTTTCTCAGTCTTCCAAGACATGGGAGAGAAACCGATAGTGATGAAGTAACCGGTTACAGAGTGACGAGTAATAGGACAAGATGCCCAATTAGAGTCACAATATGCTCGAAGTTGGAGATCACACAAAGAATGGAATAAAATACCTTGGCTCGGAATACCTTTGATATACTTGAGAACGCGAATAGAAGCATCATAGTGAGCTTGCTAGGGTTTGTGAAGGAACTAAGATAAGACATGGATGGCCTAACTTAAATTTGGACGTGTGATCATTAGGTAAACTAGACGACCAACCAGACGTCTATAGCGAGCAGGTCCAGCAAATTCGGGGCCATCATCGAAAGCCAGTTTTAAATTGGGTTCCATGGGAAAGTCGACTGGTTTGCAACCCAGAAGTCCACATTCCTAGAGGATATTTAATGCCAACTTGTCCTGATTAAGAAAGAGACCAGTAGAGTTGCGAGCCAGCTCAATGACAAGAAAATACTTGAGCTTCCCCAAATCCTTGATTTTAAACCATTTATGAAGATGAGTCTTGTGTCACAAAGGGAAGGATCATTCCCAGCTAGGATGATGTCATCGACATACACAAAAATTGCAACAAACTAAGTCCCATGACAGTATGTAAACAAGGTGTAGTCCACTCTTGATTGGACAAAATTGAAGGAGAGAAGAGATTGGTGAAGTTTAGCAAACCAATTACATGGGGACTGTTTCAAATCGTAAAGGGATTTCTGCAACTTGCAAGCAGTCCCCGGTGAAGGAGAAGAGAAACCAAAAGCAAGTCGCATATAGAATTCTTCATCAAGTTCACCGTGAAGGAAAGAATTTTGGACATCCAGCTGGTGTAAATTCCATCCTTTGGCAATCGTAGTTGCAAGGAATGTGCGGATGCTAGTCATTTTGGTGACGGAGCGAAGGTTTTTGTAAAATCTTTACCTTCCACTTGATTATTACTAGCAACAACAAGGTGAGCCTTGTAATGCTCTATAGATCCATCATATTTTCCTTTTATCCGAAAAATCCACTTGCAAGGAATTGCCTTTTTGGTGGGAAGTAATTGTTGAACAACCCAAGTTTGATTTGCTTCCAAGGCATCAATCTCTAATTGCATTGCCTCACGCCAGAGTGGATCATGAACTGCCTCTTTGAAATAGCGTGGTTCACGGCCAGCAGTAACCGCAACAAGAAAGGAACGATGTAGGGCAGAGAACTTGTCATTAGAGAGAATGTGGGTGATAAGATATTGCTTACCTGAGGCAATGATGGATAGGTGTCGTATAACAATGACAGTCGCGAAGATGAGATAGAGGGCGAACAATATGCCTTTCCCGAAGAGCAATTGGAAGCACAGAGGATGGAGCAAGGGAACTCCCTCTGTCGTTAGACTTTGGTGAGGCAGGTGGAGAATTAGGCTTTGAGCACAACAACTTATAGCAGAGATGTATTCAGCTTCAGCTGTTGATAAAGCAACACAAGATTGTTTCTTGCCATGCCATGAGATCAATGAACTTCCTAGTAGATAACAAGTTCCACTAGTGCTTTTTCTATCCAACTTGCACCCTGCATAGTCAGAGTTAGAATAACCAACTATATTAATTGATGCATCTTTAGGATGCCAAAGACCAACCTTTGGTGTTGACATGAGATATTTGAGGATTCTTTGACTGCAGTGAGGTGTGATTCTTTAGGATTTGCTTGATATCTTGCACACAAGCACACACTCAGCATAATATCTGGTCTACTAGCTGTCAAATACAATAAGGATCCAATCACTCCTCTAAATTTTGATTCATTAACCTTCTTTCCTTTTTCATTTGAATCAAGATAGGTTGATATTGCCATTGGAGTTGCAGCATCTTTGCTTTGCTCCATTTCAAACTCTTTGATCACTTCAAGGCAATACTTGGTTTGATTTAGAAATGTCCCATTCCTCATTTGCTTCACTTGAAGTCCAAGAAAGAATGTTAACTCTCTCATCATTGACATTTCAAACTCATTCTACATAGAGAGAAAATTCTTTGCACAACAATTGATTAGTTGAACCAAAAATTATATCATCAACATATACTTGAACCAATAAGATATCATTCCTTTGTCTTTTGATGAACAAGGTTTTATCAACATGTCCTCTTGTGAAAGATTGTTCAAGCAGAAATTTGCTTAATCTTTCAAACCAAGATCTTCGAGCTTGTTTTAAATCATAAAGAGCCTTTTTAAGTTTAAAAACATGGTTTGGATGTTTGAAATCAGCAAAACCAGGAGGTTACTCCACATATATATCCTCCTCAATATATCCATTTAAGAAAGCACTTTTAACATCCATTTGAAAAACTTTAAAATCCATTAAACATGCATATGCAAGCAATAACCTAATGGCTTCCAATCTTGCAACTGGTGCATAGGTTTCCTCATAGTCAATGCATTCTTCTTGGTTGTAACCTATCTAGCATTGTTTCTGACTATGATTCCACTCTCATCAAGTTTGTTTCTAAAAACCCATTTAGTGCCAATAGGTTTGAGAGAAGAAGGTCTAGGAACAAGTTTCCAAACTTCATTTCTCTTAAACTGATTCAATTCATCAGGCATGACATGCATCCAATGTTCATCAATTAAGGCTTGATCAATATTCTTAGGTTTAATTTGTGAAACAAAAGGCATATTACAACAGAGATTTCTTAATGAAGATCTAGTAGATACTCCCTTTGAGACTTCACCAATGATATTGGCAAGGGAGAGATCTCTTGTAGTTCTCCAATCTTTTGGCTCTTGGACTGGTGTTGATTGTTTTGCTTCAACACTTGGTTCTTCTTTTTCTTTATCCATTGAATCGTTAAGCTGGATGAACTCCTCCAGAGGACTTGCATCTACATCACACTTCTTTTCCTCCTTGAAGGGATTAGATTCATCACAAATAACATGTACAGATTCTTCCATGCACAAGGTTCTTTTATTGAAAACTCTATATGCTTTACTATGTAATGAATATCCAAGGAAAATGGCTTCATCAACTTTAACATCAAATTTACCAAGTGATTCTTTACCATTATTTAAAACAAAACACTTGCAGCCAAATGCTCTCAAATGAGAAATGTTTGGTTTTCTACCTTTGTATAGTTCATAAGAAGTTTTCTTCAAAATATGCCTTATTAGTAATCTATTCAAAGTGTAGTAAACTGTACTTACAACATCAGCCCAAAAATATTTAGGCAAATTTGTCTCATTAAGAAGAGTTATTGCACCTTCTTCAACGGATCTATTTTTTCTTTCCATATCACCATTTTGTTGAGGTGTTCTTCGAGCTGAAAAATTGTGGTTAATTCCATTTTCTTCACAAAATTTTTCAAAATGTTCAGTTTGGAATTCTCCACCATGTTCACTTTTTATTGAGATAATTTTGCATCCCTTTTCATTTTGAGCAAGTTTGGCCAATTTTCTAAAAGCATTGAAAGCATCACTCTTAGATTTCAAAAACAAAGTCCATGTGAATCTAAAGTAATAATCTACAATGACAAGCCCATAGTAATTATCTCCTAAACTCATAGTTCTAGAAGGACCAAACAAATCTATGTGAAGTAATTCAAGGGGTCTTGAAGTAGAAACAACATTTTTACTTTGAAAAGAATTTTTTGTTTGTTTCCCCTTTTGACAAGCATCACATAATTTGTCCTTTTCAAGCTTGAGTTTGGGTAAGACAATTACTAAATCCTTTTTAATTAGCTTGTTCATATGATACATTTTAATGTGACTTTCCCTTCTATGCCATAACCAAGATTCATCAATTTTACTTATTAAGCAATAAGTGTTGTGAAAGAATGCATAATCTATGCAGAGTAAATAGATATTACCTTTTCTTTTACCTATATGGATCACTTCACCCTTTTGTCCATCACATATCATGCAGCAATTGTCATTGAATGAAACTTTGAACCCTTTATCACAAAGTTGGCTTATACTTAGGAGATTGTGCTTTAAACCTTCCACATAAAGAACATTTCTGATTTTGGTTTTGAAGCTGTCTCCTATATTGCATTCTTCAATTATCTTCCCTTTGTTGTTGTCTCCATAAGTGACAAAACCTTCATCTTTAAGAGTCAAATTTGTGAGCATTGACATGTCACCAGTCATATGTCTAGAGCATCCACTATCAAGATACCATACTGAAGATCTTGCTCTTAGGCATACCTGCAAAATTCAAATCAATTTATAGAGGAAGGTACCCAATTGAGATTAGGTCCATAGGGGTTAGCTACTTTCTTCTTCTTTTCCACCCAAATACATTCTCCATTAGGCACATAGAATCTCCTAGCGTAGCATTTATAAGATGTATGTCCTTTCATCATACAATAGTTGCATGTTACAGATTTTGATGAATTCCTTAAGTAAGCATTTTGATTGATTCTTGAGCTATTGAAATTCTTTTGATTTTTATGTTTTGGTGGTACAAATATAGTTTTGCCAAAAGACTTTGAGCTTTGTTTGTAACCCAAACCAGAAATATCTCCAACATATTTTTGCACACTCAACATTTCAGCTAAGTTGCATTTACCTTTGTAAAACTTTCTCAAAAGATCAATCAAATCACTATTCTTATATAAGAGTAACATGTATTTTTCTCCTTGACTTCTTTTGTAATCATCAAAATCCTTTTGCAACATATTGTATTTGTCAACATTTGATGAAGAGGAAGCACATACACATCCATTCATTTTGTAACTTGAAATAAGTTTTTCATTTTCTTCTTTCAAGTTACAAATTTCAGTTTGCAATTCTGTAATTTTTGCAACATGTCATCTAAGATTTCCTTTTAGCTTATTATTGGATTTTGCAAGCTTTTGGGCCTCTTCATGCATTTCTTGAAAAGCATCAATAACTTTATGAAGTTCAGAACTTACCTCAATTCCAGCAATTGAGAGATCATCATCTTCATTAATTGTGGAAGTGAGACACATATTTGCTTCTTCATTTTCAGTTGATGATTCAGAAGTTGTTGACTCATTACCTTCCCAAGCTATATAGGCTCTCTTAGACTTTTCTTCTTTCTTTATCTTATTTTCACTTTGTTGCTTTTTAAAAAGATAGAGCATTCAGATTTGATGTGGTCAAAACCACATTCAAAGCAAGTGAAATTGTTGTCACTCCTTTTGTTGTTGTTGTTGTTGTTGTTGTTGTTGTTCTTTATGAATTGTTGTCACTCCTTTTGTTGTTGTCTTTGTGAACTTTCTGTTCTTGTTTCTTCTCAAGAACTTGCTGAACTTTTTGACAATTAAATTCATGTTGTCCTCTTCATCTTCTTCACTTGAGTCTTCCACTTTTTCAACCTTTGAGGAAACAACTTTCAAGGCTATGCTTTTGTGTTTCTTCTCTGCATCTTCTGCATTGGTTAGTTGTGACATTTCAAGTTCATACTCAAGAAGCTTACCAAATAGTGCATCCATGGACATTTTGGATAAATCTTTTGATTTTTTGATTGTTGTCACCTTTGGTTGCCATGGTCTTGTAAGACACTTCAAGATTTTGATGTTTAACTCTTCAGCATCAAAGATCTTTCCAAGACCAAGAAGATGATTAACTATATGAGTGAATCTTGTTTGAAGCTGAGATATGCTTTCAGTGGTGTTCATCTTGAACATTTCATACTCATGGATTAAGGCATGTTTTCTTGATCTTCTTACTTCATCTGTACCTTCATGAGTTATCTCCAGTATTTCCCACATCTCCTTTACACTTGTGCACCTAACAATTCTAAAGAATTCACCAGAGGAAAGTGCAGAAGTAATCATATTATTTGCTTGAAAATCATATTGGACAACTCTCTTTTCAGCATCTGTCATTTCATCCCATTCTTTGGGAATCATATCATTACCAACAGTTTTTATAGGAATCACAGGACCTTTCTCTATAGCATTTCAAGTACCTGGGTCATTTGATTGAATAAAGATATTCATTCTATTTTTCCAAAAACTGAAGTGTTCTCCTTCAAACATTGGAGGACGATTGAGGGAGGCACCTTCGTTGAAGGTAATTTGTGTGGTATTCATTTTCTTTTTAAAGAAAGATAATGATCTTGAATAACACTTAAGAACCTGCTCTTGATACCAATTGAAAATAATAGGAATACCCACAATAACCAAGAGGGAGGTGAATTGGTTTAAACTTGATCTTTTAAAATTTATTTATAAAATCAGAGTCAAAGGATCTTAATCACTTTTAAACCAAGAATGTTTTTAATCAATCAAATCACTCAGCTCAAGAAACCAATAGCTCAGAGCTTGTTGAGTAATGATAATGACACCAAGAACAAATGAACAAGATGACTTGTAGAAATAGAGATAAAGAAAATTAACCCAAGCAATTTATACTGATTCACTTCTCAAGAGAAGCTACATCCAGTTTCTTCTAATCAACACTAGACTAGAGTTCCACTATTATAAATTTCTATTCTTACAAGCTTTACAACAAACTCTCTTTATCAACACTAGATAAAGAATAGAAATCAAAAACCCTATTAGACTTCTAATGAACAAGAACCAGAGAACACTACTTTGTTCTTTCCTAGAGAACACTACTCTAGCCCAAGCTTCAAGAACCCTTTTACAATAGCATCAAATAACAAAAATTACAAAAACGAAATTACAATCAAAGATTATGGAGAGAAAAAACCTGATGATCCAATGAATATGAATGCATATGAATTACCAATTAAGGTTGAATTGTAGAAACAGAATTTTCAGAACATGCTCTCCATTACACTTTTCAAATCTCTTGCCCAAGAAATCATTCAATATCATGAAGATTAAAGAGTGGGACAAGAAGTTAGTAAACCCAGAAAATCACTTTCTAACTCTTAGAAGACTTGTGTATACTCAGAAAATTCGAAGTGTTCAAGTTGCAAACCAAGCCAAGCCTTCCTTCTATTTATAACAGATTTTTGTAACAACCTGTAATCGATTACACGTCCCAAATAATCGATTAAATTGTCACTTAATCGATTAAAGTGTTCAAGGCACATTCTGGGTTTCAAAAATGAACAAAATAATCGATTAAATAAAAAAAGTTTCATTTCAGAAACAACTTGTGTAATCGATTGCGAATATCATTAATCGATTAAAGCAGAAAAAACAAGCTTATTCAAATAGCCTATGTAATTAATTACGTATAATGGTAATCGATTATCATAGCAATGCACAAAATCTATTTTACACTATGTAATTGATTACAAGAGTTGTGTAATCGATTAAAGTGTTCATCAAAGCTTTTTCAGTTTTAAACATGAACTGATTAATCAATTAATTTGCTATGTAATCAATTAAAACAGTGAAATTACATTTTTTCAAAAACATAACTCAATTAATTCATCTTTCAAAGTGTGAGTAGCTTTTGATATTTTAATGAAAAACATTTAAGCATGTTAATGATTATATGCATGCAATGCAAGGATCAAAAGATTGGCTTCTGCTACACTTCATTTGAATTACAATCTTCAAGGCATGTGAAAAGCTCAAAACATTCTTCTAAGTTATAAGCTTCATTCTTCTTGTTGCTTCCCCTATATCCAACAAAATCTGTTTTTAATTATGGGTGATTGTGTGATACGATCCTTGTATTAATTTCGCAAATTGTTTTCAAGAAAATTTTTTAAAAGTTGGTAATAACCAATTCACCCCCCCTCTTGGTTATTTGAAGAGTGTTCATACTATTTTCATAACTTATTAAATAGGTTGTTTACTAAAAAATGTACTCAAGAGAAAGACCCAGTAGAGGAAAATTAGCAAGAAAACTTTAAAATAAAATATGTATGAAACTTTTCAAAATAGAAAGTTAATTGCATGAAGTTTTTTCTTCTTATTATTACAAAATAAAAAGACACAAGCCAAATAGAAAACAAGATCTCACAGTCCTTGATGAATGAAACAATGTTATAACTTGTTTCAAGCACAATTATACATCTTATCTGTCTTAAATATAGACAACTTTATTAGAGAAAGACAATTCTACATATTCTTTTTTCCATGAACGAAAAACCCTTCCATTGTTATGGAGAATCTATTTCAAAGCACTGAAAGTCCAATTCCTACCAATTCAAAGCACCCTATTAGTACAAAGCATTGCAATTGTGAGACTTGAGAGAGAAAATATATCTCTTGAGCTTATAAATTACACAATTTATCCTTAATTTGTAACAAGTGATGTAGAAATCAAAAAATAAAGCATACAACATCGAATAAAATAAAGGACTCAAAAGTAAATAACTTATGTTAGGAATAGATATAAATTACATATCTTGTTGACTAAACAGTAACTAAAATATAATTGTATAGGAAATCAAACCAAGTATTTTCTTTACTTATTCTTTGAATATTTTTTATGTAAAAAATCTTCTTAAGTAGAAAAATAACAAAAAATTAAGAAAAAAGTGTTTCCATTTAAAGCATACATTCATATAACTTGTAATGCATTTAGTGATGAATGCGAGTTTTTTCTGTCAATTGTTACAAAGGGCACATGCTGGATTATTGGGTGCGTAGGTCCTCCATTGGGAGCAATGCACTCATTGACTTCAGCTGACAGATGACTCTTGATCTAGGCAAGTGAAGTTATAGTCTATTTGTAGTTAAGAAATAATGAATATCGAGTTATTGTATTCATAGAGACTTAATGCAACATTTAGGAAATTAGTAAGTAAAGTTACTAAAACAAGGAAAAATTTAGAAGCATTCAGTGTAGCAAGTTGTAAATTCGTTATAGTGAATGACTCAAGATTTTGTGTTTTTAAAAAAGAAATTGGTTGTAGCAAAACAAAGAACTATATCTGGTTTTTGAAACATTTTTGGAGCGAATACAAATTCAAAGATGGAAAAACGTTGTTGAGATAAAATCCATAGAATTCTACATATTTAATTCGATTCCTAATCAATCTCACAATTCAATGCAACCAACATTCAACTTAAGTGATTAATCCTTGGCTCCTAAGTCAAATGCCTAATTCCTTAGGTGATTTAACCTGGAACTCATAACTTGAGCAATGAATCTAATGCAAAAATGTGATTTCATTCCTAAAACCAAGTCTTTGCACAATTTCTATTTAGATATATGATATGAGTTTGTTTTCACACAATTCAAATCCCTAAAAGCTAGGTTGATCACTTTTAAGCATGCGTCTAAGAAAAGAATTTAAATAGGATCACATAACTAAGAAAATTAATCAGAAATAGAGAATTACATACTTGAATCCTACTTTATTCACTCAACCACTAGAAATTTAACTCATTTGGATCATGATTGATCAATATAAAACTCCAAATGTGAATCACAAATGAAGAAAAGAGAGAAGAGAGAGAGAGACTTTCGTAGTTTCCAGTATTGAATCTAAAAAATGAACAAAAGATGTCTACTAAGATGTTACAAGCTCTTTTAAAGAGAGCTGAAACTACATTATTGTTTTTTGCCACGTAGGATTTTCGAGAGTGAGGACATATCTCAAAACTTCAACAATTAAAAAGAACTTATTCACTTGAATCTTCATACTTTTAACCCATGCTTGTTGTGGTGAGAGGATAACTCATTGTGACAAGTTTCTACTTAACTCAAGGCCAATCTTTAACCTTCATATTCATTGTGGTGATGTGTAGCATCACTATTTTTGAATCTTCACTTTTTTTCAATTGATCACTGGTCTTTTTTTCGTTGTGGCCAAAGTTCATCTCGCGAAGGTGAGATCAAGTTTGCAGCTCAACATTCTTTTAAGCTCAAAATTTATCCTTGTAACATCAAAATTTATCACAAAATCATTAAAACTATCTTTTTTATTTTCTAAAAAACAATTTTTTACAAAAAAAAAAAAAAGTTTATCAATGACATATGAAATATGTGGAGAACTTTAAGTTTATTTAGAAAAACAATAATTTATCAACAAAAATCCTATAAAAACTAGGATAATTACTCAAAAAAAAATGTGAGAAACAATTATCATTATTGACATATGAAATATGTGGAGAACTTTAAGTTTTTCCATGTGTTGAATGACAGGAGGTCCTGTCTTGAGTCTATGTATTGCCAAAAATTGGAGTGTTTTCAAAGAACAAAGTGCTCCTTTGTCGATAATGATGGATTTCAACTTATACAAGGGTCCGAGACATAGTTCCTTTAGTTGGCAAAAGCCTCCATCTTGAAAATACAAATTTTCATCTTCATTTGCATCGGCTATGTCAAGGAACTCTGTTAACTTCCCATTTAGGCAAAGCCCTCGATCGAGGAAATGATAGGCAAGTCAAGTACTTCATTCAACTGAGTCAATACGTAGTTTCCCCAAGCTTATCATCTCGTTAGTTGAGGAACATAGAGCGCTTCCTTGTTCTTCATTGACACCAACCAAACTTAAGTTCCTTAACTGTTTCAACTTTCCCAAATCTCTTATTAACTATATTCCATCGTCAATCTTTATTATATATTGTAACCCTAAACTGTCATGTTTAGAACTTTGCATCCTTAATACATTATAGAACATGAAGTTTCATGGTTCACTACGAACCATTTAATTTGTTGCTAGGAAGAAGATCAACCAATTTGCTTATGTGAAATGAAGTGCATGCCATGTAGTGGGTATATTTTATTTAATTGATTTGAAAAATACTCTTCATTCCAAAATGATCGATGTAGCCTTAAAAGAAATTCATATTGACCAATGTTTTTTTCAATGAGATGTTAAAAATTTTATTTCAAAATTTCCCTAAATAAATTATATCAATCTGAGTTTCTAGGAATATGTGCCTTCAATTTCATAACCACTACCATTAGTATTCATCAGTTATCAATAATGTATTTACGAAGAGTAAGAATATTTTAGTAAAATTGTTTTAAAAATAACGTATTTATTGCTGTTCTTAATCTGTGTAAAAAAACCCGTAAATATAAGTCATTTTGGAATGAAAGTAGGTACTAATTAGAATTTATGTAATTGCTTTCTGTTCGGGTTAGAAGGATATGTGGATGAAATAAAAGGCAAGTGAGCTTTTGTGCATAACTGTAATCATAAAGATGAGATTTGTCTCATTTGAAAGTTGAATTTCACGGGACAAAAAAAAAAAAAAAAAAAACTAGAGTTTGAGACAATCGTAGATTAAATTTTCTTTCTCCAGAGAGAAGTAATACTATCACCCTTCTTAAGAATCATTTAAGTGGCTTAAGCTTCCAGGAGGTCTTCGTTGGTAATTAAGTAAATAAGTATATGTGGTAAATATCTCAGTACGGGGTCTTGGTTGGGATAGTTCCTTTGATAGTTTGCAGCAAGTCAATACAAATTATAATCTGTTTATTATCTTTAGCTTACTCAAGAAGCACTATCAGTGAAGTAGTTAACATAAATGCAATAAGTAACAGAAGTTAATTTAATTAAGGACAATCTAATGCATGGATAGTTTTCTGACCAATTTTGTTATTGTTTGATATCTAATAACCATTATATGTTGTTTCTTTGCCATATCTA
>PYAF01001618.1:159066-186924 GCA_007407185.1 Glycine tomentella | reverse complement strand
TTAGCTTACTCAAGAAGCACTATCAGTGAAGTAGTTAACATAAATGCAATAAGTAACAGAAGTTAATTTAATTAAGGACAATCTAATGCATGGATAGTTTTCTGACCAATTTTGTTATTGTTTGATATCTAATAACCATTATATGTTGTTTCTTTGCCATATCTAATAGGCAAACAGAAAATATATATGATCTCACAATTCTTGATAGACACATTTTTTTGGAACATATTGAAAGACTCTGTTGTATATAACTTTTAAAGACACATTATTATACATCACAAACTGCCATAATTACACATAGATGAGTAGATGATTTTGTTAAACATAGAGGCAATTCCACATATATATTCTTTTTGTCCATGGACCAAAGAGTCAATCCTGCATCAGATAGACTCAATACCATCGTTGAAACTGCAGCATGCATGAACCTAAATTTCAGAGCACTGGAAGCCCAAATCCTACCCATTCAAAGGACACTATATTAGTGCAGAGCATTACATTGGTGATATTTGAGGGTGAAAATATTGCAACTAATAGCCCCCGAGGGACTAGAACAATAACATAAAATTTCTTGTTACAAATTAGATAATTTTATCCTTAAATTGTAATGAGAGATGCAGAATAAAAATAATTAAGCACAAAAAAGAAAATAAATTATTTTATTAGGAATTAAATAAAAATTACATATTATGATGACTAAACAGTAAACAATATTAAAAAAATCATTTTATAGAAAACTAAACTAGGTATTTCCTTTACTTATCCTTTTAAAAAAAAATTAGTTAAAAATATAGATTAGTAGAAAACACCAATAAGTATTACTCCCACTGTCCTGGTTGTCATTAATTTTTTTAAAACATTTTTTTCTTTTTACACACAAGTATTTTAGTTAATAGAATTTATAGTCACTTAAGAAGTAACGAAGACTCATAATTACATGTAATTTGAATCCCATTCTATGGATATCAGGATGAGAGGCATACCGTTTGAGTGAGAAATAATGCGAGTTTGTGCGAAGTCAGTAGTAATTTCTACAAGGCCCACATGCTGGATGATTGGGTGCTCTGGTCCTCTCTCGGGAGCGATGCACTCATTGAATTCATATGGCATATAACGGATATCAAGAACTTCTAGTTTTTTCAAGTGTTGAATGCCAGGAGGTACTTTCTTGAGTTGGCGTATTCCCCAAAATTTGAGCTTTTTCAGAGAATGGAGTGCTCCTTTATCAATAATGATGGACTCCAAGTTACGCAATCCTCCCAGAGACAGTTCCCTTAGTTGTTGAAACCCTCCATCTTCAAAATACAAACTTTCACCCTTATAAGCCTTGTACATGCCGAGGAACAACAAATATGGCATATTTTGTAGTGATTTCAATGGATCATTGCTTAACTCTGAGTATTCCAAAGATAATTTTACAAGATTTTGGAGTTGTGGAACCCACTCTGGAAGTTTTTTTAGCTTCCCAAATAGGCTAAGCTTCCGAAGCATAGGCAAAGATGAAATAAAAGGCAAATCAATGACTTGAACTCCATATGACTCAATACGTAGTTTCTCCAAGTTTGTCATCTCACTTATTGAGGAACATAGAGCACTTCCCTGTTCTTCTCTGACACCAGTCACGCAAAAGTTTCTTAATTGCTTCAGCTTTCCCAATTCTCTTATTAACTCTACTCCATCATTATCCTCCACAGTTAGCTTTACATGACGCAACGTTTGTAGGGATGTCATGCCTCCGAGACAATTCTTCAATTGAAACAATTTCATATCATCACCCAAAAGATGTCGTAGCTTTCTTAGCTTGCGAATCTCCTTTGGCAAATTCTTGATAAATGTATTCCTTATGTCCAAGGTCTCGAGGTTCTGGAGTTTGCCAATGAATTTCAGACTTGGTATATTTGAATTTCTTAAGTTTAAATACTTCAAGTGTGCAAGATTTCCCCATTTTTCATGAATAGAGATATAATGTGATGGACCATCTTCAAAATCAAGTACCTTCAATAGCTTGTATTTTGTAGGAATTCTTTGCACAAAGTTGATATTTAATGCTTCATTTTCATCTGCAAAAATGAGCAATGACCTAGCATGTAAGCTTTTAGAGCTCCCCATTAAATCATTGGAAATAGTTTCAATTGACAAGCGCCGAACCATTCCACTTGATATCGACTCATCCTTTTTACTGATATGCTGGCAAAAACTTAAATCCTTGAATTTTCTAAGGATCATATCATGTATTAAGTCATGAACACGACAACTCTTAGCTTTGCCATCTGTGTTGAATGAAGAGGCTTGCACTAGATTTGTACCAATTAACTCTGTTAAATATTGTTGTGCAACGTCCTCTAAAGTTTTTCCTTCTTCATCTTTTACAAATCCTTCAGCTATCCATTGTCGAAATAATCTTTTCGATTTAACTTCATAATTCTCAGGATATACTCCAAAATACAATAAGCATGATTTTAGGTAGTATGGTAAATCATCATAACTGAAACCTAAAATCTTTGCTATACCAATTAAATGTGGATTTTTGTCCATCTCTGAACTCAGGCTTCGCCTAATCTTTTCCCATTCAAATGGAGTCCTTTCTTTGCCAGATAAAAGACTGGCAATAGCTACAATTGCCAATGGTAAGCCCTTACATTTTTCAACAAAATCTGTAGAAATTTTCTTGAGTTCTTCTGGACAACGTCCATTATTGTGACATCGAAACGCCATTTTGCAAAAAAGTTCCATGGATTCTTCTTTAGTTAAAGGTTCCAGCTTATGCACCTGATCAGAAGGAGATTTCTTAAAAGAGTTTACAACACCATCCATCCTAGTTGTCACTAATATTCTACTTCCGTTGTTATTATCAAACATGGCATTTTCAATTTGACCCCAAAGTTCTACACTCCATACATCATCAAAAATGACAACGTACCTCTTTTTTTTCAAATGGTTTCTCACTTCATGAATCAATGAATCTCGATCCATTTCAGAAATACCTTCAAGAGGATCCCCCATTTTTTCTTTGGGTAAGTTCTTCAGCAAGTTCCTCATCAACCCTTCCACAGTGTAGGATTGAGACACCGTTATCCATGCATGGTAATCAAAGTGTGAAATCACCTTCTGGTTGTTGAAAACTCTGCCAGCAAGAGTGGTTTTTCCCAGTCCTCCCATTCCTACCACAGAGATGACAGTTCGCTCTGCCGGTCCCTCCACTAACCAACCAATCAATTCATCTCTTGCGCCTTCAAGGCCAACAACTTCAGCTTCGTCAAGGTAACGAGAATGCATTCGAGGGTCATGCCATTGGACAGTATTTTGGCTACTTCTGTATCTGCTTGGTCCTAGTTGAAGAGAAGAATGGATTATGAAGTGATAATCCACACCTCTTTGCTTGATTCCATGAACTAATGACTTGGCCTGCTTAATCTTTGATGCTATTTGACGGCGAGGCATCAATGTTTTAATTAAGTGAATGAACTTACAGAGTGAAGTTGCACATCCAGGATCATGAGGCTGTTGTTCCACAAGGATCATGTATTCATCGATGACATCTTCTATGGAAAAAGATGCTTCCCTCAACTCTTTCACCCATATTTTGATTCTATCGTCTGTGTTGTCTCCTTCTGTTGCAGCCTTTCTATCTGCATCCTTGAGGAAAGCTTGAATGTATTCTAGTTCTTTTTTTACGTCTGCAAATTCTTTGGAGATGCCCCGTAGCAGATTTGCTTCACCTGCTATTAGTGGAAGTAATTTGTCTAGTACGGATGACACTGCGATTTCTGCCATGTGAGTCTACCTAGCTTTCATTTCATCTGTATAGTAGAAGCAATTTTGTTCTAATGTGCATAATGAGAGGAAGCCTTCTGAGTTTTAATTTGGTAGGTCTTTGTCAAATATTTAATTTGGAATTAAATATATAGTTAAGATTTTTAGTAAATGATTGAATTTTGTTCTCAATCTTTTATAAAAAAAATTATTGTTTTGAGTATGTGGTAAAAAATTTTGTTTTGAATCTCTATCATGAATTAAGTGATGATATATTATCTTACAAATTAATCTTTCTAACACTACTAACCATTGTGATTATATCATGTCGCCACTTAATTAGTCATAGAGACTCGAAATAAAAATTTAAATATATCTAAGACTTTCAACAATAACAAAATTTAATAAAAATTATGACCAAAATTTGATTATTTATCAAATATCTTAAATATATTTAAGCTTTTAATTTGCTTCAAAGTTGAGTTTTGTGAACTTTGGAAACAATTTTAATTCTAGTTGGCATTATTTTGTTTTGATATTTAGTTCATTTATGTATGTATTTTCTGGCTTACAGTTCCCCTAAACTTTTATCTTCTTAACAACGTATATTTGAGTTTTTCAACTACTAAATTGATTAATTCGAAGAGATAATACCTTGTATACTGACTTTTGAAAAGTTTTAAATGTTTGTTAATCTATTATACGTACTAATCTTGATTGACGACAAGGTATATGCTGATCCACATGAGACACTTGGTCCAGGGGCACTTGCTATACCTTACATTAATTGACGTTAAAGTTGAACTAATGCAAGCGCTTTAGCTAAAACACCTACCCAAGTTTTGTGCTTTAGCTAATCTAGAAAGCGTTCCAGCCATGTGTGGGACCATATGTGCAAAGAAATATCTTGGTTAATGTGGCCTACATTGCTTTTTCTGCATTGAATAGGTTTTTTATGTGGTTTTGTGTCTTCATCCGGTCCAGTTGATGAGTGTATAAGCAATAAGAAGATAAAATAGTGGTCTACATGTTGTCAAATGTCATGTGGGGGATAAGAGGATAAAAAGGTATTTATATCCTCCATTTCTCATTTCGCATCTTATACCTCCCAAAATACTATATAGCAGGAAAAAAAAAGTATTTCTTGTTTAGACACTCATTCTTAAAGGACTCTTCTGAAATAAGATATTCTTTTGAAATATTTATTCTGAAATATACTTTTTAGCATTTCGAAATATATATTGTGGAGTAGGTTTTCAAAGTACTTATTATATTCCGCAATATGAAAAACTATATTTCGATATAACTATTATGAAAGAGTATCATATTTTGGAATGATTAATTCAGAATATTTTTTCGTATTCAGAAATAGCTATTTCAGAATGTAATTATTTTTCCTTTTGGAATACTTATTCCGAAAACATATCCTATTCTGAACTAGTCATTCCCCATTCCCTTCTTCAAACTCAAACCTTCGTCGGGAGTGCTACCTTTGGCAATGGTGCTCTTGAAGATGTACTCTTGTGCCAACGCCAGCACGAGCTTCTCCATCATCCTAGTGCACTCCACGAACAAATCCAAGGTGGTAAGGGCGTTGACGTGGTCAGGATCAACGGAGATAGGGAATCGCATCTCCACGAGGCAAAGGGTTTTGTAGTATGTTTTGAGGATGTCGCGGCGTGGCTGGAGCAACAAATCAAAGTAGCACTCCACGTCGAAGCGAAGTTGTTTTAGGCTTTGTTTGGGAGAGGGATTTTGGAGGGGAAGGGAGGGAAGAGAAAGGTTTATGTAGAGACATTCCCTTGTTTAGGAGTTTTAATTTTTGAGGGGAAGGATGTGAGGATTTTCAAAACTCCTCTGAAATCCTCCAAAGCCTTAAAATTGTTGTCCCCCCAATTTGGGGGGTTTTTAGAAGGAAAAGTAACTAAATTTATTATTATACCAGTCAATGTTAATAAAATTACTATCCTACTCTAATCAGTGTAAAATATATAATGTATTAATTTTTTAAATAAGGAAAAAAATTGTAAAAATTTCTTATTTACTCTCTATTTCCCTCGTTTAATATATTTTTAACTCCCAAACAATGAGAAAGGAACTTCCCTTATTTTCTTCCCTTTCCTTTCCCTCCCTTTCCCTTGAATCTCTTTCCTTCCCCTCCCCTCCTAACTCCCAAACAAAACCTTAGGATTTTGAGATCGTCCTCGTGATTCTACACCTCATGCTCAAAGTAGTGTTTGTCTTCTTGTCAAAGATCGCTAGCATGATGTTTGCCACGAAGGAGGACAACGACGATAACAATTGAGGCTTGGGCGATGCAGGGAAGAGGAAGAGGAAGTAAGGTTTAGGATATTTTTGACCATTAAGACTTATTGGGAGGTGTAGGTTCATATTGGGAGGTGCAAGATACAAACATCGAATAAAAATTATAAAGCATCTTTGTTTGTTTTCTAATAGTAAGAACCAAACTCGATATCATAATGTTTATAACTCACATACAATCTTCACCCAATTAAGTTAAAATCTCTTGGTATAATGCATCTTTGTCTAATAACACGTGAATAATCTTTATAAACATAAAAAAAGGAGAGAAAAAATTCCACAAATCTAGTGGAAATAAAGAAAATTGGATAGAATAAAAAAATATCAAATTTGTAATATTTGTTAAAAAAAAATTATGGATTTCACATATAAAGTTATATCTTCCCTAAATTATCATAAGATTAGAAAAATATTTGTTGGATTTGATTTTCTTGTTTTACTTTTTAAAAAAAAATATTTTTATAACAAAATAATAAATATTTTTATTAAGAAAAACAATATCAAAATTAAAAAGTTTAAATTTTTAGATTTAATTTAATTTTTTAAATTCATTAATTTCTTTTTTTATTTCAACCCACTATTCTACACATCAAAATAAATATTGGGAAATGTCTCTCTTTCTTATTTTTCTTATTTTTATCCAAATAACATTCTAATTTTAAGCTAAATTGTACTTTTGATACTCTATAATTTTCGATCTACAATTTTGATATTCCAATTTATAAAAATTCATAATTTTGGTCAAACTGTTAAATTAATGTCTTGTTCGTTCATCATTCATTGTAACATTGAATATGACATGTCATTAAGTTTATGATTGATATGACAATCAATATTTAGGCTAAACTGTTATACTTTTGATCTCCTATAATATAAAATCCGTAATTTTGCTATCCTTTTTTAATACAATGGTCCTCCAACAAAATTATTATACTTTTATTAAAAATAATTAAATATTTTTTATTAACATAATAATTTTTATTAATTATATATTTATTTTTCATATAATTTATTATTTATTATTTTTAAAATAGATTATTGTAACACCATTTTCTCAATGTGATTAAATGATTTTAATTAGATTGCAATAAAAATTCAATTAAATTTCCAAGTTTTTTAAAATATAATAAGCTGTGTTGTTTGAGTGTTGTGGTTGGGTGAGTTGCTTGGCCTTTTGTTTTGGACTTGAAAAAGGGTTGAGAATATGCATTTGTATCATACACCTCTTGTCATGTATCTTACACCTCCCATTTTATTTGTATGGACAAAAATTCCCTTAATGACTTATGTCTCACCAAGTCTTAGCGCCTCCCTAACTCAACCTTAACACCTCTTCCCCCCTTTTCATTTGTGTGCTACCAAAGCCCCAACCTCCACTACGTAAGCACGACACCAATGAAGGTTTGTGTGTCATTTGTTGAACCCTCCCCCCAACCTAACTATGGATGACCGAGCCATGTTCTCAACCGCGACGACATGGCTGCATTCGTGTCTCCCTCATCATGCCTAATTTATTTAGAAACAAAAAACTCAGACTTATCTTCATCATCTGCATATGCTACAATGGAAATGATTCTTTCTTTTGGAACCTTGAATCCCGCATCATGTTGAGAACAACATCAACATCTAGTGCCTAAGAATGTAAAATAGAGACTCATGATTCAAAATTCACATCAAAACAATACCTAGTGTGGTTCAACTCAACTTTGCCCCAAAATCATTGAAGATGATAACAAAGCAATTCCAAACAAAGTGTGACTCTCTACAGAAAATTAAAGTGCAAAGTAGATGGGATGCAAAGTGTCACAATCTAACCCTTTCAGAATAGTTATTCCAAAATACATATACACTTTCGGAATAACTACTCTGGAATAGAAAAAATTCTTTCCGCAAAAACTATTCCGAAATGAGATTTTTTTAACTCTAGAATACATATACAAAACAACTATTTTAGAAGGTAAAATTTTTCTTCCAAGATGATCATTGTGGAATAGAAATAAGTGCTCTAAAACTATTATGGAATAGCTATTCTAGAAGGTAATTTTTACCTTCAGAAATGGCCATCCAAGATGGGGATTCCTGGTAAAAGGGCTATTTTTGTCCTCACATACAAAATGGGAGGTGCATGATGCAAATCCCAGAGAGGGGGTCCCCTTCTCTCAAGCCACACTGCCCTTTAAATGCTCATGGATTGAGCCATTCACAGCCACACTAAAAGAGGTGGAAGTGACACACTCCATAATCCAAGTGCAAAACTGAGAGGGAATACCCACTGCTTTAAATATCCACTCAAGAAATTTCTAGGATACAGAATCATAAGCTTTATGAAGATCAGCCTTGAGCAAGCACCTAGGTGAAGTTCTCTTTCGAGAATACTTTCAAAGAAGCTCTTGGACAAGAAATATATTATCAATCATGTTTTTGTTCTTTAAGAAGGTGGATTGCATGTCACAGACAATCTTTTCCAGGATGAGAGCGATTCTATTAGCCAAAAGCTTGGAGATGACTTTATATAAAATGTTGCAGTAAACAATCAGTATAAAGTGATTCACTTGAGAGGCATTATCAAATTTGCGAATGAGGGCAAGCAGAGCATTATTTACTTGCCTAAGAAGCTTACTTGATGAAAATAATTCATTGACAACTTCAAAAATGTCATCCCCAATGATATTTCAAGCCTTTTTGAAAAAGAGAGCATTGAAACCATATGGGCATGGAGATTTGTTGTTGTCCATTCCAGAAATAATGTCTCGGACATCTTGCTTAGAGATTGGACTCATAAGAGACTCAAAGCAATCAGGATCCACCTTTGGACCAGAATCACATAACATGGGATGCATCAATAGTATGCCCCAACAAATCCAAGGAGATTTTTGAAATGGTCAACAAATTTGTTGGCTATTTCCCTTTGGGATGTAGAAGTTTGACCATTAGATTTCTGAATAGCAGCAATAAATCTCTTGTTTTTGTTTCTCTTAATCAAAGCATGAAAGAACATGGAACACTTGTCAGCTTGCACGAGGAATTTATTCTTCACAAGTTGGGCCAAAGTTCTGTTCTCAGCTTTTCGAAGTTGAATCAAGTTTCTGCTAAGATTCACTTGACTCAATTGACTAATATCATCGGGATTATGTTGCAAAAGAAGGAGTTGATTATTGTAATCAGCCTTAGCTTGAGGCACACGATTAGAGATGTTGCTAAATTCTTGTTTATAAAGAGTCTTTAAGGGGCCTTTAAGAGCCTTCAGCTTTCTACAAACGATGAACAATTTCTAGCCAGAATAATTACAAGTCCAATGATCTATAACAATTGCACAGAATGAAGCATGATCAACAATAGAATTGCTAAATTTAAAGGAAACATTACCTCTAGGACAAACTTGATCTGTAACCACAATATAGCATCATGATCAGAAATGGATTCAACATTAGCAATCTCTGTAGAAGAGAAAGGGAATAAATCCAACCATTGTTGGTTACAAAGCGATCGGTCAAGCTTGATCCAAACCTTCCTATTTGTCCAAGAGAAAGAAGATCCGTAGCTATTCAGACCCTCAAGGGCAAGCTCATTGCAACAGTTGGAGAAATCTTGAAGTTCATAGGCTGTAATGGGAGACCCATTGATACGGTCTTAGGCAGATAGAACACTATTAAAATCCCGCATCAAAAGCTAGGGAACATCCAGAGAAGAACCAAAGGAGCTGAGAGACTCCCAAAGAAGTCGTCTAGCAATTACTGAATATAATCCATAGACAAAGGAAACATGGAATTGCTTGATTGTAACTTTACACTTGATAGAACAATGGATAACTTGTGCATTCGATTCTAACACAGTGAGATTCACACGGTCAGACTTCCACATGACCAAAATTCGACCAGCATTGCGGGAATCAAAATTATGAGTAAAATTCTAGTCAATAAATTTTTTCTGCATTATATCAGAAATAAAGATACCATCAAGTTTTGTTTCCAAAATGGCAATGACATCCATCCCCTTACTGTTAAGGAAGTGTTGCATCCCTTGGTGCTTCAGAGGCAAGTGGAAGCCTCTGATATTCCAAGAGAAGATAATCATTGGGCAAGACGGGAAGATACCTTCCCAGCATGTTTCTTGAGATTTTTTGTGGTCTCCTTCTCTAGTTCAGTTTGAACCTCCTTATTGGGATCCTCCTTTCTTGGCAGTGGTTGTTTCATGTCCACTTTCTTGAGAACTTTGGGTTTTTTGAAAAACAAACCCCTCATCATCAGTTGTAGGTTGCAAGGAAATGGGGAGGGGTTTGTTCCAAAGGTAGATTCCGAAGCTTCACCCAAACTGGTATGCTGCTAAGTTCTTCATTACCAAAGTCAAAAAAAGGTGGCATGACCTTCAGGAGTAAAGACCTCTGGAATATAAAGTAAGGACCCTCAGATAGTACCTTGTCATGCTATCTTCATCATTGAACTTAAAAACCAGGCAACCACTTTCATGAACAGAATAAGTATACTTAACTCCCCATTTCATCTAGCAATTACTAAATGTAATCCATAGACAAAGGAAACATGGAATTGCTTGCTTGTAACTTTACACTTGATAGAACAATGGATAACTTGTGCATTCAATTCTAACACAGTGAGATTCACACGGTCAGACTTCAACATGACCAAAATCCGACCAGCATTGTAGGAATCAAAATTATGAGTAAAATTCCAGTCAATAAATTTTTTCTACATTATATCAGAAATAGAGATACCATCAAGTTTTGTTTCCAAAATGGCAATGACATCCACCCCCTGACTGTTAAGGTAGTGTTGCATCCCTTGGTGCTTCAGAGGTAAGTGGAAGCCTCTGATATTCCAAGAGAAGATAATCATTGAGCAAGACGGGAAGATATCTTCCCGACATGTTTCTTGAGATTGTTTGTGGTCCCCTTCTCTAGTTCAGTATGAACCTCCTTATTGGGATCCTCCTTTCTTGGCAGTGGTTGTTTCATGTGCACTTTTTTGCGAACTTTGGTTTTTTGAAAAACAAACCCCTCATCATCAGTTTTAGGTTGCAAGCAAAATGGCGAGCCAAAGGTAGATTCCGGAGTTTCACCCAAACTGGTATGCGACTAAGTTCTTCATTACCAAAGTCAAAAAAAGGTGGCATGACCTTCAGGAGTAAAGACCTCTAGAATATAAAGTAAGGACCCTCAGATAGTACCTTGTCATGCTATCTTCATCATTGAACTTAAAAACCAGGCAACAACTTTCATGAACAGAATAAGTGTACTTAACTCTCCATTTCTTGCAAGTTTCAAGGAGGGCTTTCTTACCTTGAAAACATCCTGCAACATAACCTATCAAAATGAAACCCCAAATCTCTTCAAGTGGTTTGATATATGTCAAGTTGGATTTCATCTTCAGAAGTTACTGGAGAGTAGTGTAAGGTGAAGCCTTAAGAAGGTTTTCTATTATTTTTATACAGATTAACCCAAGGGGTGGAGGCATCACTTTTCTTCACTTGAGGAATGAATTTTGCATGTTGAGTTGCTAAATCTTCTCCTATAAAGGAGGATGTTTCTTCATCAGTGTAAGAATCATCTTCCCCTAGAGTATGGGAGACACTTGGAGTGGCATCCTTACCCATAGATAACTCAAGTATTTTATCAAACACCTAGTGTGCACTGCAATGAACGGTTTTTCGTGAACAGTGGGCATTTCCTGCACCTCAACCTTATCTGAAATCACTCCCACCGAGGAAGGATTAGCTCTAGATGTTGTGGAGATTTTTTTAGACTTGGATTTTCCCATGAGAAAGTACGCATAAGAGTAAACCAAGGTTACATTCTCACAAGGGAAGAAGAAAACCCAAACGAAAACAGACCCACAAAATAACTAAAAGAAAATAACGAACCTTACAAGTAAGTTCTTTCGTGAAGGACCAAGAAATCTCTCCCACGGTGGCAAAGGCCATTGGGAATCACCCAAGGAAGGAGAAAATCTTCTTTGATGGAGCATTTTCTAGAGAGAAGACGAAGAAAAGTTTTTTAGAGAGACGATGTAGCTTTTGAAAGGATGTCAGGTGTCCAAGACCATTCTACAATTCAAAAAATTCCATGTCATCACCCAAAAAATGTGGACCTGTCTACGCTCCCGAATCTCATTTGGTATTTTCCTGACAGTTGTATCTCTTATGTCCAAGGTCTCAAGGTTCCAAAGCTTACCAATGGATTTTAGAAGATATAGCATCGGTATTTTCCTTAAGCTTAAATACTTCAAGTGTGCTAGATTTCCACAATTTTCAAGAACATAATATAATAAACCATCTTCAAAATCAAGTACCTTTAATAGCCTATATTTTCTAGGGATTTTCTACATAAAATTGTTGGTTAATGCTTCATTTTCATATGCAAAAACAAGCTTTTACCGGATCTGTACGTTTTTAGTGCTGCACATTGAGTAATCGAAAATGGTTTCTATTGATAAGCGCTCGAATCATCCCACTTGGCATAGGAAATGTTTAATTTGGTACAACAAATTTATTTAAATAACTTATTTTTCATAAATTACTTTAAACATCTTTTCAAAATAAATTTATAAGTTATTAAAATAAACTAATTTATAAGTTATTAATTTATTTTATTCACAATTTTATTTTTACTATTTTATTTTATTTTATTTAAAAATCTTATCATTTTGTTCTCATTATCCTAAAAATTTCACATATCTATTTTTTTTATATTTATAAAGTAAAAGATATACACATTCAAGTTCCTTGTTTTACAAATAAAAAAAAAATGAGAACATGGTTTCAAAGGTAGCCTACTTCGCCACAACTATAGCACATCACCTGCCTAGCACAACCTCCACTTCAACGACAACCTTCTTGACTCTCACTAGTTATACCACCCTGACCTTCTGATTTGGACCGCTAAATTAGAGCAATTAAGGGAATCACCTTCTAAGTGGAGCGGCTACTGAAGAAGAAGACTATTGACAATTAATATATGTATGTCTACTTCGATCAAGTGAATCACCCCATCCTTCCAATTTTCTCCCAAAAATTGCAAGCCATTTGCTGCAAAATAGTACGTCTAAGATCGCACAAGAAAAAATCTCAAAAAATTGGAAATTTCCAATACGTGATTTGCACCATGTGCTGGCCACAAAAACCATTTTCAACCCCTGCCAGTCTTGGTCGGCCTCCTCTGTGCGTGTTGTGAGGTTTTCTTTTTACGACTACAAAAGAAGACTATTAACAGTTAGGGTTGGGCAAAAAAAATTCATATCCATATCCAATTCAATCTAATCCACTCTAAATCCATTTAAATGAATTAGTTTCATATCCAAATCCAATTTTTTAGATTTTAAATCCAATCTAATTAATTACATATGGATTGGATATTTGTTTGGATTTTTAAATGCAATACAATTTTTTGGATAATGACGACTAGATTTTTTTGGCCAACTTTGTTAGGAGTCATTTTTTGGTCGATGTTGTTTAGAGTTATTTTGGTCGACATCAACTAATGATGATTTTTAGCCAACATTGATTGAGACTATTTTTTGGCCAATGACATCCAAAGTCTGTTTTGCCGACATTAGTCGAGACTATTTTTTGGTCGATGTTAGCTAGATTTTTTGTTAATATCTATCAAAATTATTTTTTTAACGATGTCAGGTAGGTTTTTCGCGCGACGCTGACTAGGATTTTTGGTCGACGTCAGACAAGATTATTTTTTGGTCGACATTGGCTGAAAAACATCATTGATCAACATTGGCTGAAAAATATCATCCACTGACATCGACCAAAAAAACTTAGTTGACGTCGGCCAAAATATTCCCTTAATTGACGCCGATTGAAAAAATCCTAGTTGATGTCAACAAAAAATATCCCTAGCTAAAGTCAGCTAAAAGAAATAATTATGGTTAATGTTGGCCAACAAATCCTAGTTGTTGCCAACAAAAATATAGTTTGAATCAGCGTCAACAAAAAAAACTAGCTAACATTGACCAAAAAATAGTCCTGACAAATGTTGGCAAAAAAATATCAACGATCGGCATTGATCAAATTAAACCTTATCGATGTTAGCCACAAAAATCCTAACCAACGTCGGCTAAAACTAGTCACAAAAGAAATCGTTTTCAATCATTTAACTTTTAAAAAATTAATCACCATTAATCGTTGGACCATATGTTAGTTTAATCATATGCAAAGACTAAAAACAGCTAGATTAATTGACATAATATTGTTTTAATTTAACTAATGATCTTGAGTTTGAATCCTTTAACATGTGTTAAATATTTAGAAAGAAAATTTGATCATTCATAATGATTTTATCCAATTCGAACAGGTTATCCCCAATCAAAATATTTGTTATCAATGGTAGATCCAAAAAAATTATTTAGTAAGAACAAGAAAATAGTTCATTATATTTTCATAGAAATGATATTATATGGTTTTTACAAAATACAAAATCTTATAACAAAAACTTCCAAAATGCCTAAATTTCTATGAATTACAATTATTTCTACACATCTTTTTTTATCACTTAAAAAAACGATTATGTTATGGGGTAATACCTATTATTTTGTGGGGATAATTTTTTATTAAAAATTTATGTAAAAAAAAAATACTTGTGGGAACAAAATGCAAGTGCATCTGTCTGTAGTCTAGACAAAAAAAGTGATGCTTAGCCTTTGCGAAACTTACATATTGTTTTGATCGAAAAATCTCTCGTCACTGTCAGCCAAAAAATATCACTGACCAATATTGGCTAAAAACCCTAGCCGACCTCAGCCAAAAATTAACCATACCTAAGATCGACCAAAAATATCCTTGACCGATGTCAACCAAAAATGTACTGATTGATGTCAGGCAAAAAATAGTCTTGGTTGATGTCGGTCTAAAAATCTCTGGACCGATATCTGTCGAAATTGCCTTAGTTGAGGTAGGCCAAAAATACACTTACCAAGATCGATCGAAAATAGTTTTGACCAATGTCGTTTGAAAATAGCTCTTAAATTGACAGGTACTAAGTTTTCACTTTTTAGCATTTACTATCTAAAATTTGTAAAAAAAATTATAATATTTAAGTGGATATAAATTGGATATAACCAAATTCATATCCATTTAAATGGATTGAATCTTTAATCTAAATTGTTTTTTAAAAAATATAAATATAAATTTAAAATTCAATGCATTTAAATAGATATGGATTAAATTTTTAAAAATCCAATTTATGCCCATCACTGTTAATAATGATACGAAACCTTACCAAATTCTATGATACCATCATTACCATGTAGAGACAAGAGAGACATTGATAAAGAGAGAATCAACATATGAGTAAACTATAATTAGATACTCTAAAATGTATAATTGGATACTCTAAAATGTGCAGCTGATCTCATATTTATATTAGTAGATTAAATATATACAAACACTTGGGTCAAACCCATATACATACAAAAACATTTATTCTAACCGACGTAGTCTAACAGGAAAATATTCCTAATAACTATCAGTTATAATTTATCATTTTAGAGACATGGGCTATCCTACTGCTGTAATTTCCAATCCAAATCTCAGGTACCTAACTCTCCCTCCTTCCAATCTAGACAAGTCCCCCTCCCCCCACAGTTATAATTACTATCTTTTGAACGGTTGTTATCTTGGTCTCTCCCTATTGATTCCTAACTCTCACCATCTCAATTAATTATCTACCAGACAATTAATTTAAAAATAATTTCACGTGGCTCTAATAATATTCTGCTACCCCTTTTCTTCTTACTGCTATAAACTTCTTTAGTGAGTGGTTTAGTAAAATTTAGCGCAAAAAATGTTAAACTAAAATTTAATTAGTAATATTCTGCTACCCCGTTCACATGAAGTTTTTACTTCTTTTTTTTCTTATGACAAAAAAAAAAAAGCATAAGCCAAATAGAAAATTAAAATCTCACAACCCTTGAAATTAAGACATTGTTATAACTTGTTTCAAACATTATTATACATTACAAAGTACAAACTGTCATAAACATGGATGACTTTGTTAAAGAAAGACAATTCCCCGTTTTATTCCATGGACCTAAGAGCCAATCCTCAAACAAAAAGATTATAAGGCCATTGTTGAAAGCTCAACATGGAGAATCTTTCATTTCAAAGCATTCCGGAAGCCCAATTCCTACACATGCAAAGCATGCAGAACAATAACATTAACTTTCTTGTTACAAATTAGACGATTTTAACTTTAATGAGTGATGTAGATAAGTTATTTTAGAAATAAAATGTAAATTACATATCCTGTTTACTAAACTGTACACAATACTAAAAATATCATTTTATAGGAAATAAAGTTGGTATTTTCTTTCCTTAACCTTCTAATATTTTTTTAATTGAAAAGCATACATTAGCAGGAAAAGATCAATAATTAAGAAAAAGTGTTGCATTCAAAAAATAAAGGAAACATGTAGATGCATGTAATTTGAATCCCATTCTACTGATATTATGAAGAAAAAGCATACCCTTTTATGAATTAATTATGACGCCTTGAGTGAGAAATAATGCGAGTTTCTAGTATGCCACCGTTGGAGGTAGAAATTTCTACAAGGGGCACATGCTGGATAATCGGGTGCACCGGTCCTCCATTGGGAGCAATGCACTCGTTGAATTCAGTTGACATGTAAGAACTATCGAGAACTTCAAGTTTTTCCAAGTGTTGAATGCCATGAGGTACTTTCGTGAGTTTGGGTATTCCCCAAAATTTGAGCTTTTTCAGAGAATAAAGTGCTCCTTTATCAATAATGATGGATTTCAGGTTTTGGAAGGCTCCGAGAGTTAGTTCCCTTAGTTGCTGAAACCCTCCCTCTCGAAAATACAATCTTTCACCTTCATAAGCATGGAAGCTGATGCAGAGGAACAACAAATGTGGCATCTTTTCTAGTGATTTCAATGGATCATCAGTTAAGTTAGAGCGTACCAAAGTTAACTTCACAATATTTTGGAGTTGTGGAACCCACTTAGGAAACTCGTCTAACTTTCCATTGAGCCAAAGCTTCCGAAGCATAGGCAGAGATGAAATAATAGGCAAATCAATGACTTCATCTCCATATGACTTAATATGTAGTGTCTCCAAATTTGTCATCTCATTTATTGAGGAACATAGAGCGCTCCCTTGTTCTTCCTTTACGCCATTCAATCGTAAGTTCCTTAACTGCTTCAACTTTTCCATTTCTTTGATTAACTCTACTCCATCATAATCATCATCATCATCATCCATATATAAATATACATGATGCAGCGTTTGTAGGGATGTCATGCCTCCGAGACCATTCTTCAATTGAAACAATCTTATATAACCACCCAAAAGATGTCGTAGCTTTCTTAGCTTGCAAATCTCCTTGGGCATTTCGCTGACCTGTGTATCCCTTATGTCCAAGGTCTCAAGGTTGTGGAGCTTACAAATGAATTTTGGAAGTCGATGTGGCATCTTTGAATATCTCATGTTTAAATACTTCAAGTGTGCTAGATTTCCCCAATTTTCACGGATAGAAATAGAATGCAGTAGCTGATCTTCAAAATCAAGTACCTTCAACAGTCTATATTTTGTAGGGATTCGTTGCACAAAGTTGTTGATTGATGCTTCTTTTTCATCTGCAAAAACAAGCAGTGACCGAGTGTGTAAGCTTTCAGTGCTCCCTATTAATTCATTGGAAATGGCTTCTATTGATAAGCGCCGAATCATCCCACTTGACATAGTCTCATCTTCTTTACTAATATGCTGACAGAAACTTAAATCCTTGGATTTTCTAAGGATCATATCGTGTAGTAAGTCATGAACACGACAACTCTTAGCTTTGCTATCTATGGTAAATGAAGAGACTTGCACTAAACTTCTACCAATCAACTCTGTTAAATAATGTTGTGCAGTGTCTTCTAATGTTTTTCCCTCTTCTTCTTTTACAAATCCTTCAGCTATCCACTGCCGAATTAGTCTTGTTGATTTAACTTCATAGTCTTCGGGATACATTCCAAAATACAATAAACATGATTTTAGATAGTACGGCAAATCATCATAGCTGAAATCTAAAATCTTTGTTATGCCAATTAAATGGGGATTCTTCTCCATCTCAGAATTTAGACTTCGGCTAATTTTCTCCCATTGGAATGGAGTCTTCTCTTTGCCAGATAAAAGACTACCAATAGCGACAATTGCCAGTGGTAGACCCTTACATTTTTTAACCAAGTCAGTAGATATATTCATGAGGTCTTCTGGACAAAGTCCATTATTGTGATATTGAAACGCCTTCTTGCGAAAGAGTTCCATAGATTTTTCAAAAGTTAAAGGATTCAACTCATACACCTTATGAGAAGGAGAATTCCCACAAGATCCTACAACATTCGTGCTTCTAGTTGTTATCAATATTCTACTTCCATTATTATCATCAAGCATGGCTTTTTCAATGTCACTCCAAAAATCTACTTTCCATACATCATCAAAAATGACAACGTACCTCTTTTGTTGCAAATGGCTTCTCACTTCATCAATCAAGGAATCTCGATCCATTTCAGAAATACCCTGAGGAGGATCCACCCTTTTTTGTTTGCATAACTTCTTCAACAAGTCTCTCATCAACCCTTCCACAGTGTAGGATTGAGACACTGTGATCCATGCATGACAGCCATCAAAGTGCGCAATCACCTTCTCGTTGTTGAAAACTCTGCCAGCAAGAGTGGTTTTTCCTAGCCCTCCCATTCCTACCACAGAGATTACAATGCGCTCTTCTGGTTCCTTTACTAACCAACCAATCAATGTATCTCTTGGGTCGTCAAAGCCAACAACTTGTGCTTCATCAAGGTGAGGGGAAGCCGATCGAGGGTCAATCCATTGGAAATTTTGTTGCTTAAGAGAAGGTTGGATTAGGTAGTGATAATCTTTACCTCTTTGCTTAATTTCTTTAACAGATGACTTAATCTGCAGAATCTCTGATGCTATTCGAAGGCGAGGCACCAAAGTTTCAATAAAGTTAATAATCTGGCAGAGTAAGGCTGCACATCCAAGATCATGAGGTTGTTGTTCCACAAGGATCATGTATTCATCAATGACATCTTCTATGCGAAAAGATGTTTCCCTCAAGTCTTTCACCATGTTTTGAGTCCTTTGTTTGTGATGGCTCCTTCTTCTGCATTCTCAAGGGAGCCATGAATGCATTCTAGTTCTTTCTGCATGTATGCAAATTCTTTGGGGATGTTGAAAAGCAAATATGCTTCATCTCTTATTAATGGAAGCGTTTTGTCTAGTGCGTAGGACACTGCCATTTCCGCCATTTGAATGTAACAGCTTTAATATATGACTGTAGTGTATTGTGATATGAGGATTTTGTGATATGAGAATTTTGTGTTCTAAAACTTATATTTATAGACCCCAAGTTTCCCAACTCCCAAGTCTACAGTGAGAGGAAGACTTACTTATTTTTCTAAGTCTTTGTTAAATATTTTGTTAGCATGTGGAGCTTTTTTCTATCTTTATTATTTTTATTTGTCACACTAGATGAGGTTGTGAACGTTGACTTGACTAATCTGTAAATGAATTGAGATTAAACAATTTTTAGTTCAATGTTGAATGTTAGTTGTACCAATAAAATTTAAATCCACATGTTAATATTCAGGTGTTGTTAGTTTGAGTAATATTGAGTTTGAATTATTTTATGAATGGAAATTTTGTAGTTGAGAGAGACTTGACTAATCTGTAAATGAATTGAGATTAAACAATTTTTAGTTCAATGTTGAATGTTAGTTGTACCAATAAAATTTAAATTCACATGTTAATATTAAGGTGTTGTTAGTTTGAGTAATATTGAGTTTGAATTATTTTATGAATAGAAATTTTGTAGTTGAGAGAGAGAGTTTATTACGTGATTAATCAAGTTTTTTATAAAGATTAATTTTAGACAAAATCAATAAAAAAATTTATATTAATATCGTAATATAAAAAAAATACTTGTTAATTGTAATGTTTTTATTATACTTCAATTTAATCTCGTGGGCTAAGCTAGCTTTTTGTCGTTTTGCTAATTTATAAACGTAGCTAAACATATCAGTTTCAACGAAGGGGATGGTTTGCGTGTCAAAATTGTATTGTCCAAGTAATTTTATTTTGATCGTGTATTTAACTAACTACCCAACCCCCGCCTATAAATAAATTGACAATAAGTGTCAAATTTATTAAATATAAGGTAGGGGTTGGAAAAATAAAAGGAACTAGGTGGCATAGTTTGAGAAAAATAATTTTCTAATAATGAGCTGGAAAAAAAAAAAACCTTTGCAATGATGAGCTGAAAAAAAAGTTTTAAAATTAATGGTATCATCAATATTAGAGTTAAAAAAATTGAATGAAATAAATGTTTGCTAAAATGTATTACTTAGAATACTCCAAAGGCATTGAAGTTTTTAACGTTTGGAGTGTTTCAATAGTATTAGCTACTGGAAGTTCTAAACGTATTTCGGGTAACATATACTGGAGTTTCTAACATTTTCCTAGATATTTTAATCAGCTGCTTCATATATATGAATTTGCATTGTTTTATATTTTTTTTATGGTTTTTATTGTTCTATGATAACAGGTTCCATCTTTCTCAAAAGCTCACATCAATCAAAAGATTTGACACCTCAATGTGCTCTTTACCACCAGGAATTGTAGTATGTTCTAAGAATCTTATTCCTATTTTACAATTATTTAAATTTGTTCTTTTTTTTTATACCTTCTAATTATTGTTTTTATGTTTGGTTGTTTACAATTTTGTTAATCTAAAATGTCATATACTAAATTTAAGTGTAACCATATTAAAATGTTTGCTTAAATATATTTTACGTTCCTATGAATTTTCATTTTTTTTCATTTTTATTCTTACAATTTTTTCATTTTAGTCTTTAAAAAAAATCATTTTTAAAAATGCTTTAGATAGTATTTTTCATTGTTCAAACTACTTTTTTACTGTTTAAAAGCATTATCTAAAATTTTTTAAGGATGAAAAATAAAACAAATATATTTTGTAAGAAATAAAACAAAATAAATTTTTCAACATAATAACAAAAATGAAAAAAAATGCTATATTATAAAATAAAATAAAAATATATTTAAACTAAAATGTTTAATATGATTTTCACAAATCTGCATGTTGTTAGGTTATATTCTCTTCCCAAAATCTTAATGTCCTAAAACAAAATTATTTCCTTTTCAATTATGTTCTAATAATTTGTGACTATTTCTTTAAAAGAAGTTTGAGCACAAACCTATAACGTATTCTTCAATCAAGCATATCGTCACTATAATAACCTAGGCCCAAAAAAAAAAAAGATTTGGCGCCAATAGCATCAGGGTGGCGCCATATGTGGTGCTAGAGTGCACCAGATGACCAATTTTCTCTGGAATCTGACGCCAGTAGTGCTACAATGGCGCCGTTAGCGGGGGAACGCGGGCTGGTCACTTAAAATGACCATTTCTCTCTCATTTGTGACAAAAAACTTCACTTTCTTCTTCCTTGTGCCATTTCCTCCATTGTTGAGCTTGGGAAACTCCATACCTACTCAACCATTGACCAAAACACTTCACTTCCAACATGAAAGTTGAAGGGAACTACTCAATGAGCTAGATTCCAACATCACTTTTCTCTGAAAACCATTAAACGGAGAGATCACATTCTCTAGGGAACTTTACGAAACTCTGATTTTGAGGGGAAAGAAGACGTTTTAAGGACATTCAAGCTTGGAGAAGTTGTCCTCTAGCATTCCTTGTCGATTTGGAGGTAAGAAGCACAACTTTTACCAATTATTTAAGAATTTGTTCTTGAGGTAAATAGTGACCCATTTGAGTTGGAGCTAAAATTAGGCTTGGATCCTTTGGAAAAGTATGCTTAGGATGTTGTTGTGATGAAGGATTAGCCTTGAAATATGATTTTTATGGACTTTGGAATTTGGCGCTGAATAATGTATGAGTAGGAAGAATGTTGGTTAAATTGGTGATATTATGACATGCATGAGCCTTGATGCTTTTACAATACGTGCTCAGGAGGCTATATAAACGGTAAAATTGCGTTGAAGTAACTATTTTAGCCATATTGATAATCTTTGAGTTTTGGCTTGGATAGAGTATTGAACTCTTTGAATTGACTTATGCAGAGTCTTAGGGAGACTCTAGTGCCTTGGTTAGGTCGAGATAAATCCTGTTGGGGGTCTGTAAGTCACCAATTAGGTGACTAGTCCTTATAACTAGAAAATAGTGTAATAAGGGGTTGTAATGAAGTAGAATAACATTTCTTGTCTTTCTAACGATTGAGAACCGTTGTTGATTACCTGTGTACCTTTGTATAGGGGGTGACACCGAGTGTGTCAGTGGCGGAGACCACAGTTCAGGGATTGAACAGTAGAGCACTGCTTTGCCAGGTAAGTTCTTTGCTCTTGGGAGTGTTTCCCATTACCTGAGTTCCAACATATTGCGAGGGAGTGGTGGTTGCATACATGATTCATACGCATTGAATTGGATGTTACAGCTTTCCTCATGATATTATGTATGCTTGTTTCTGTGCTTTGTGTATGGTTGCCTTTCGGATAGATCATCTGGCCAGTTAGATAGATATGGACCTCCCTATAAGTAAAGCACAACTCCTAGTCGGTTTGCTCACATAAAGGGTGTATGATCCTTTAACACTAGAGATAGGTGGTCCTATCGCGGTTGAAGCCTATTCTCGGACGTGTCATATACGTGCATCCATGTGTAAAGGGGTAGCTCCCGATGGGATGGCACGGGTGTGAGTTCCGGCCTCACACTGGAAACTGAGAGTCCCGATGCTGATGATGATGCATCTTTGGTAGGCGTAGTACCGCACATACACATTAGAGCTAGAGAATGTTTATGTGTTGTTGTGAGGGCCAATAGGCCTGGTGTTGTGATGCCTTTGATGTTGTGTATCATGGAAGTGAACCAGGAGAAGGAGAAGCATCCAAGAACCCTGAGCTTACTGAGATTGTATCTCACCCCGTGTGTGGGGATCTTATTTTACAGGTGATGCATCTGGCAAAGATGATGGGTCCCAAGGCAGAAGGCCCTAGTAGGGACAAACACTGTGTAGCTGTTTGGCTGTATTTTGAGAGCACTGTGGCTCAATGTTTATGTTTATGATGTATTTTGTACCCCTGCGAGGGAAGATGTGTATGCACATATATTTTGGATCCTGTATGGATTATGATGTACAGACATTGTATATTTTATACCCACTTGTGAGGATGTGACGACAATTTCCACATAAAACCACTTTAACTAAGAACAATTACTTATTATTCATTATGTATGCCTTGATAAAACAACAACCTACATATTTCCCCCAAAATATCACTAATATTTACATAATTTTATGATTTTTTTTCCTTTCAGAGAATTATGGTCCTCTGATTGAAAATCAATTGACAAAAAAGGAGAGACAAAATAATACCACACTATCAAAACTATTACATTAAGTTACGCAGATACATACTAATAGAGAAGAGAAAAATCTAACATAAGTTTGTGCTTGTCCTCAACGAGAATCACATCATTCAAGTTGATATCGTATTTGTCACACGAATTCAGAACCATAAAACGTTAGATATGATCTGTTTCATCTCTTTCTTTTTCTTCAGATTCACCAACAAAGATAAATGTGAACAAAAAGTTAGTGGATCTAAATCAAAGCCTGAGACATAAGCATACTGACCTAAAAAACCTTGCGCGAACTATTTCAAAAACAATAAATGTGGAATTGAAAGTGAGAGTGTAAGAATGAGAAAATGCTTTGGAATGTAAAGTGTAAGGAAACGCTTCCAACTACATTTGAAACAAACACAACCAGAGAAAGATGAAGACAATAGTGCAAAGAGGAGATGAAACAGAGTGTTACAAATTCCAACAAAGATGAAGACAATAGTCCAAAGAGTGTAACCTAAAGATGAAGCAGCACTCGTGCCCTATCTAGAACGTGTAAAATATGGGAACACTTCACACTTAACCAAGAGGGGGGTGAATTGGTTAGGCTTGGTAATTTAAAAAATTTAATGATCAAAATCAGAGATTTTCCCTTTTTGGATCTTTATCACTTTTGTAACCAAGAACCTTTATCCAAACTTCAACCCAAGAGATGTAATGCTTCAAGAATTTAGTAGATAACAAGAATTCACAAAAGACAACCAAATATGCAGAATTAAATCAGCACACAGAGAATTATACTGGTTTACTTCAAACACTATGAAACTACATCCAATTTTCTTCTACTCAACACTAGAGTAGAGTTCCACTATTGTAAATTTCAGTTCTTACAAGATATTACAAGCCTCTCTTTATCAACCCTAGATAAAGTTCAAAAATCTAAAACACTATTAGATTCTTAGAGACAACCCCACTGAGAATACTACTCAGCAAACCCCCTAGAGAAACACTATCTCTAGATTACAAGCAAGAAACTCATTTACAATAGACAAACCAACGCAAAATTCAAAAGAGAATTACAACTTCAAAGAATAAGGAAAGAAGTCACCTGAAGATCCAAAGAATGATATGCATAAGAATGATTTCACCAGGTTGAATGCAGAAAACTAACTCAGAACATAACTTTCCTTAAGCTTTGAAAAGAGAAAATCTTGCTTCGCTCATCCCCTAAAGACCCATATGAGTTTTAATGGAAGCAAGAACTCAATGAACCCATAAAAATCACTTAGAGAATATTTAGAATGCTTTAGAATGCTCAGAATATGAATTACTCAAGTTAGGAAATCAGTTGAGCATGGGTTCTATTTATAGTGATATTTGTAACCATCTGTAATTGATTAAAAGCGCTCTTGTAATCGATTATTTAGCACCTGTAATCAATTACATACGCTCTTGTAATCAATTAAACTGTTCATAATGATTCTGGGTAACTATAACGAACAATTTAATCAATTATTCCGACGTGTAATCAATTAAATCCAGCACTATGAAAAATATGTTTGAACTACGTAATTGATTACAATAATTGGTAATCAATTAAATCCAGCATGATGAAAAATATGTTTGAACTAAGTAATCGATTACAATAATTGGTAATCGATTAAACCAGAGATATGGTATTTTCTATTTGGCTTATGTAATCGATTACAGCTTGGTAGTAATCGATTAAAAAAGTCACCAAGGCAGATTATAAGTGATCTAAGACAAAATAATCGATTATTTCGATAATGTAATCGATTAAACTGTTCTTGAAAAATTTCCAGAAAACATCAAGAACAAAATAATCGATTCTTTGCCTGTTATAATCAATTAAACCTGCGAAATGCTATTTTTCCAAAAATGCTTAGTTTATTTCACAAACTTAAAATAATTTATCAATGCCTTGTGATTTTTGTTAAACTTATGAATGGTATGAATGCAATGATTTGGATCATCAGAAAACTTCCTTCCTTTTACATTTGATCACAAGCTTTTCTTCAATGCTTCAAGGGCATGTTGAAAGTTCAAACCATCCTTTCTTGGCTCAATGTTCTTTGTGCTTCAAGCAACTCCCCCTCAAATCAACAGAACACGGTGTCAAAAATTGAATGTGTTGAAGTAGAAAGTGTAACCTGAAATAACAAATAGAGAAGACGAGAGTGGGTTTTTGTTTTTGTCTACAAAGAGGACTTTTGATTTTTAATTGAGGGGTTGTAGAGTGTTTTTTATTTTTAATTCTTTTCCGTTCTTTTCTATTTTTTAAATTTCCTAATAATCAAGTGTCATCTTAGAATTGATGACACAACATTCATATGTATAAGCATTCCTAACGAGCATGACAAACGGCTAAATTATTTGTCATAAATAAAGCATTTTTGGTGCTTTCTTGTAGCCGCCACAAATAAATTCATATTTTTTTGTAGTGAAACGTAGCAATATATATTAACACTTTGAAATTTTTTTTCTCACGTTTCCAAAATGATTAAACTCCATTTTTATTAATTTTGATGAATTAAATATTTGTTACATATATATAGGTGTCAAAATAAATTATATAGTTATTTAAAAAACTAAATTTGAAATGTCATTTAATTTTCTTATTGAAAAAATTTACTGCATTTTATTATTTTTTTATTATAAAATTTATCAACAGAAATATTTATTTAACAAATTTGTTGTTTTGAAATTAAAATATAAATACATTATTATTTTGAAATTATAATGTGGTGTTTCATATTAATTAACAATGGCACAAGTCACGGTAGGAGTGACACTAAGCTATTAATAACATGTTTAAATATTCTTTATAATTATAATGTGGTGTTTCATATTCATCATGATTTTAAAATTTATTTTGAATTACCTCAGTGTCGGTACTCAAAACATATTATAACAATGTATATAAAAAGCTCACATTAATAAAATTATGGTGATGCATTTAAAAATGGAATTAATTATTTGTTAAATTATTTTTGGATAAAAGATAATTAATTATTTCTCACCATAATGCTAATCTTAATAAATTGTAAAATGAATGTTTGCTACTATAATATTAAAATAAAAGTGCTGTAAAACAGAGCTAAAATAGAGCACAGTAAAGTTGGACCCAAACTTCTATATTGTTTTATTTTCTCCAAAAAGTATTTTATGATTTAATCTTTTGAATATTGAATGGTTGCCTTGCATATAAAGGGAAAAGAACAGACACAAAAATTACTTGAAGAAACAAGCACCACTACTGGAAAAGATAGCTTGTCAACCAAAAGATGTAAGATACTTAAAGTATGATTACTTTTTTTGTCACTATTGATTGATATGCAGTACTTGTCTACAGCTTAAATATCTTGAAAGTGGGAAAGAAAAGAGTTGTTTATAGCGTGCCTTGACTTCATTAATTGGTGGTTCAATTTATAATTTAATAATAAATAATATAATGATATATCTTAATTAATGTGTGATCAAATTACAGCTTGTTTAGTCTTCATTCAAATCAAATTGGAGCTTGCCTAGTCTTCACTTAATCTTGTAGCTTTCTTTTTTATTTTTTAAAAAAATGATCTGCTAAGACGGTTTTCTCAAAAACCATCTTAGAATTTTGTGATTTTTTTTTTTTTAAAAAAAGGCATTGTAAAACGGTTCTTTGAAAAAATCGTCTTAGAATTATCCATTTTTTATTTTTATTTTTTAAAAATTCTAAGACGATTATTAAAAAAATTGTCTTAGAATTTAGTGTTTTATAATATTGTTAATTTTTAAAAAAGACATTTTAGGTTAGTTTTTATATTTAATGATGGACTAATGTCTAATAAAAGACTATCAGAAATTGAGGATGATTTTGTAGATATGTAGATAAGATCATTTGTACCTCCTAAAGAAAGACAAATCAAGCAGTCTGAAGAAATTCATCCTCAGACTGAAGAATCTTCATATCATAAGCCTCAGATGAAGGACTGGAAGTTTGTTCATTATCATCCACAAGATCAGATCATTGGAGATTAGACTGAAAGAGTCAAGACTAAATCATCATTCAAAGATCTTGCTTCATGTGCTCTTTGTAACACCCGTGTATACCCGGCGTATTATCATTATATAATCATCAGATTAGCGCTTAAACAAGTTAATAAAACCCTTTTAAGAAAACAAGTTTATCTTGCGGAAGCATAAAAACCAAACCATATTTCTTGATAACATTATGTATGGAAACACAACCCACAACACATCACACATGCCCCTGCTTAACCAGATCATACAACCAAACAATAGGCAGAAACATAAATATCTCAAAGATATAAATATACAGGAGGAACATCATCATACATATATAACCA
>PYAF01001618.1:140440-153988 GCA_007407185.1 Glycine tomentella | reverse complement strand
AGAAAGGGATCCTTTGATTTAGGGGTTTTCAAGGGGAAATGAGGAAGGATTCAAGCTCTAGAAGTGATCTCCATCACAAAAGGTGTTTAAGGGATGTATTTTGGTGAACTAAGATGAAGAAATGGAGCTTGGGTGCTCAACAATGGTGGAAGGGTCGCTGGAGGAAGAAGAAGAAGTGTTTTTGGCCAAGAGTTCGTAATTGTATTTCCAGGGTCTGTTCCCGCGCTAACCGCGCCATATTTGACGCTATTCGCGCCAAATATTCGAATAAAAAGGGTCTCCAGACCATACTGGCGCTAACCGCGCCATAAACGGCGCTAACAGCGCCAACTGGGCGCGTCAATGGCGCTAATCGCGCCAAAACTGACGCTATCCGCGCCATAAAGCCGCATGAAATGGCCTCTGGAGCGTCTCCCATGCTAACGGCGCCATTTTCACGCTAGTCGCGCCAGTTGTTCGAAGGAAAAAGCCTTCTGGTGCGATCTCATGCTAACGGCGCCATGTTCCACGCTACTGGCGCCGCCACGCTAACCTCCACGCTAATCTCCACGCTGTTAGCGTGGGTACTTTTTTTTTTTTTTTAAACTGGGTTATTATACTCTCGTGTCTGAAATAGAGCCAAAGACCATAGAAGAAGCTCTAACAGATGATGATTGGATCGTTGCCATGGAAGAAGAGCTTCATCATTTATGATAAACATAAAAATTATCAGCTTTTCATATACATTTTGTGACGTTTATTTGACATTTTAGTTAACTTTAGGTCTTGTTTTGAATCATATTAGCTTTAAATTCAATTTTTACTTTGTCTTATGTAGAATTTTATGTTTTAGTTATCTTTTATGAATGTTTGATAGTTTTTCAACAAAAATAGGTTAGTCTGGCCAGAGCTCCAAAAGCCCAAAATCATAAAATCTAGGAAAATCAAGAGCAAGATATTTTTCAAGGATAAATAAGTTGAAGAAGAAGAAGATAACTATTTGAATTAATTAGAGATATTATTTGTTTGTAATTTCTTTTTTATTATCTCCTTAATCAAATCTAGCTACAATTCTATAAATAGGAGGCTAGGCATTCATTGTAAATATGTAAAAGTCCTGAGCAATTCTTATAATTGTATTTTAGACTTCTACCTACTAAACGTCTCCATTATTACATTAGACACTCTAGGTTTCATTGTATTATTTTTATAAGTGCAATTCCTTCCACCTAGGAGAGGAAAGGATAAACCTTGTTTCGCTTTAATTCTATGAATTTAATACTTCATCTTGAGTTCTTTATTTATTTATGTAATTAATGCTTTTATTTGATTGGTCATCTTATATATGAATTCAAGAATTAAATTGTGTTTTTGTGAGCCTTGTTGAAACCCGAACATGAATCAAGTACTTAATTAGGATTTCTTTAGGGATAGAATAATCTTTATTAAGTCTCACTAATTCTCGACCATTAATGTTGATTTCTTGTGTTGATATGTCCAAGGGATTAGGTATTGAGAAATTAGTATAGAATCTGTGAGCATGCGGGAGCTGGAGTAAAATACATTAGTGAATTAAGGATGCGCAAGAAAGATGAATAGAGAATTGTGAAGTTACAATGGATCGAGCGAATTTCAAGTCTAAACCTAGACATTCATTCATCAAGATCTATGTCACCATCCAAGTCTAGTATTTTCATCTTTACTTAATTATTTTATTGTCATTTATTTTTATTGCAATTTCTTTTATGTTGTTTATTTTGTGACAATCACAAAACAAAAATACAAAAACCTAGTTCTTAGTTAAATGACTACATGAAATCCCTCATTTATTCCTCTAGGAGACTACCTGAACAATAGTTCAGTTACTACATCATGATTGGGTTACACCTAGCCTATAAGTTTAATCTAATGTGAAATAAAACCCTAACAGTTTATGAGAAAACAACGTCTGGACTCTTGTTTCTAAACCTAAAATGAAGAGAATCATTGGAACAAGATGGGTATTCAGAAATAAACTGGATGAACAAGGAAAGGTTGTACGAAACAAAGCTAGGTTAGTAGCTCAAGGCTATAACCAACAATAAGGTATTGATTTCACTAAAACCTTTGCTCTTGTTGCTAGACTTGAAGCTATAAGAATCATGCTTGTCTTTGCTTCTCATAAAAACATAAAGTTTTCTCAAATGAAAGTTAATAGCGCTTTTTTAAATGGCTTTATCGAAGAGGAAGTGTATTTCAAACAATTTCTTGGCTTTGAAGATCATACACTTCTAGACCATGTTTTCAAACTACAAAAGGCTTTGTATGGTCTGAAACACTTGTGCTTGGTATGACAGACTAAGTTCTTTTCTCTTAGAAAATGGCTTTATGAGAGGCAAAGTGGATACAACTCTCCTCCGAAAAGAAGTTGGCAAGGATTTCATTATAGCTCAAATATATGTTGTTGATATTATCTTCAAAGCTACTAATGAATCTCTGTACAAGGACTTCTTTGATCTTATAAAGAGTGAGTTTGAGATGAGCATGATGGCAGAACTTAATTTCTTTTCAGGGGCTTCAAATCAAGCAAGATAGCAAACGAATTTACATCCACCAATAGAAATACACTAAGGAACATTTGAAGAAGTTTAAAATAGAAAATACTAAGCCTATGAAAACTCATTTGCATGCTTCTAATCCTCTGAGCAAAGACGAATCTGGTAAACCAATAGATTAGACGATCTATAGAGGTATGATTGGATCTCTTTTGTATCTAACCTCAAGTAAACCTGGTATTATGCATAATGTATGTCGGTGTTCTAGATTTTAGTTTGATCCTCGAGAATCACATCTAAAAGTTGTAAAAAAGGATCTTACGATATTGATTAGCGATGTCGTATCACTTCAAAACAATTAAACTACGCTAATTCTGTAGCACATGATTAACCTAAGTTGACTCAGAGACACTATCAATATGGTTCCAACTTCAATTCACTAATAAACAATAGGCGATTTTTGTCAAACAGTTTGCATGCAATAAGTAAAAATTGCAGAAAACGTATAAACTAATGCGAATTGATAAGAGGTAATGTAAAACAGATTAAAGAGCATCAATTTAATTCACCAAACCAAGAAATGGTAATTATCATAGTTCTCATATAATGATTCTGTTATGAAAGTTCATTCAATTTCATTAAAAACAGTTCAATCGAACTAACTCCTAAATTAATTGAAATCACAAACCTAATTGAAATATCATCCAACTAATTTGTGATTAAAATTCAAAATTAGGAAATGAATCCATAACCTAATCCATTTTCAATCCTAAACACATTCATAATCATGAAAATTGAATAGAAGATTGAAGAAGAAAGTGAACATTCAAACAGAATTCGAAATACTAAACCAGAACTCAAATTCCCATTTGCTTGGACTGGATCCTTGGATTGATTGATTGTTTAGCCTCCCATGATCATCATCAATGAAAGCCCCAAGAAATTGGTGCACAAAAATGGAAGAACAGGGAAGAACAGTTGAGAGAAAATAAGAGAAAGGGTTTTAATTCTGGAAATTTTTAAAGTGTAATGTGTATTCTGTTTTTGCAAAAATGTAATGTAATATTCACTAACTAATTGCACTAGCATATAGTGACTAAGTCAAAAGGAAAGAATGGGCCATGAGCAGACCCATCTAAACTTATTAATTATGTTAATTACACCAATAAAAATCCAACTCGCAACCCAAAATTCAAGTGCAGTGATTCTAACTTCAAAGCCTAAAATGACCCTCTAAATGATAGAATTGGCCTCGACTTATCTTTGACAAACTTGTAGATCTTTTTTTTGTTATCTTTCCAAGGACTACTCATATGCTCCATTTGGAGTTCTGTAGAGCTCTGTAGGTCCTGTATAAGGAAGATAGGTCAAGTGAGCAAAAAATCCGAAAATAAGCAACAATTAGCAATTAAGCCCACTTGTTTGCCTAAGACAAAAACTGAATTAGAATGAGAAAATAAAAGTCCAAAAGAAGTCAAATAAGCTAAAAAGAATAGAAAAATATTTAACTAAAAATGCCCAATCAGATATCTAGTAGGTACCACTAACCAATGCTTATTTAATAAGAAGAATCAAGATTTCAGGTTAGTAGGATATTGCAATGCATACTATGCAAGATATATAATGGAAAGAAAAAGCACAAGTAAACGATGCCACTATATTGGACCTTGACTGATATCTTGGACAAGCAAGAAACATAATTCCATTCATCTATCTATAGCTAGATGTAGTCTTGTGGTTGAGATGAACCAGTATAAATTCTTAGTGTGCTTTCTTGTTTAACTGACAAAAAGATTCAAATTTGTCTTTAGCTCTTTTAAAGAAAACTTTTTTCTCATCATCTAATCTCTTATAGTCATCAGACGATAAATGTGCTTTACAATCTTAAGAAAACTTTTTATTTTCTAAAACCACAATTCAACTCCCCTTCTTGTTTTATTTGCTTCTACCATTTCTTTCCTTATTTTGAAGAAAATGATGAAGAAGTTGCAGCACCAAATTGTTTTTCTACTCACCTCCTTCACAACTCATTCAATTCATGAATCATCATTTTTCAAAAGGAGTTCAAGTGAAAGATCAAGAAAAATGAGAAGCCTTCAAGACATATATGATGAAACTGAAATTATAAATGATTTATTTTGTCTTTTTGTTACAATGAGCCTTTAACCTTTGAAGAAGCTATGGAAGACAAAAGGTGGAGATAAGCCATGGAGAAAGAAATTAATGCCAAGAATGACAATTGGTATTATCAAAACTTCCTAAGGGTCATGAAGCAATTGGAGTCAAATGGGTGTTCAAGATTAAGAAGAATTTAAAAGGAGAGATGGAAATATACAAAGCAAGGCTTGTTGCTAAAGGTTATAAGCAACAACATGGAGTTGATTATAAGCAAGTGTTCGCATCAGTTGCTCATATGGAGACAATTCATCTTCTTATCTCTTTAGTGGCTCAAATGGGATGGAGAATTATCCTACTTTATGTAAAATCGGCCTTTTTAAATGGTTATCTTAAGGAAGATGTCTATGTTGAACAACCAATGAGTTTTTCCATCAAAAGGGAAGAGAAGAAGACCTTGAAATTGAAGAAGGTGTTGTATGGCCTAAAGCAAGAACCAACGACATGGAGTAGTCACATTGACAAATACTTTTCAAGACAATGTGTTTTCTCATTGTCAACATGAGTATGCTCTTTATGTTAAAAATTTGATAATGGTAATATTCTCCTTGTTTGTCTTTATGTGGATGATCTTATCTTTATCAGCAATAACCCAAATTTGTTTGAAGATTTCAAGAAAGCTATGTCTTGTGAATTTGAGATGACAGATATTGGGCTCATGTCCTATTACTTGGGACTAGAAGTGATGCAAAATGGAGAATAGCATTTTTGTCTCTCAAGAGAGCTATGCAAAGAAAGTGTTGGAGAAATTTCAAATGTTTGATTGCAACCTTGTAAACATGCCTATGGAAGGTAACTTGAAAATGTCAAAGCTTGATGGTGGAGAGAAAGAAGATCCTACTTTGTTCAAGAGTCTTGTCGGAAACTGTAACGCCCCAGCTACAACTGAGGTCATTACCCCGCCTTAATTACTACCATTAACATTAATCATCAGAGTTAAGTAGTTCGGAAGCATAAGAATAAAGAGGACATCATCAAATGTCACTATCATAAACTTTTATACATCAAAGTATGGTGAATATACATAATATCTGTGTCTTTTACAAAACTATACAATTAATATCTTCCCTCAGGTACAAAGCAAAACCAAAGGTAGGTACAAAAAATACCAGAGCCACATGCTTATATCATCTAGCCTAAGGTGTGCAAATCAAAGCTATCCCTGCATAGGCTTCTTGCCTTGGGATCTATCTGCTCCTCCTGAGGAATCACCTGCAAAATATAAGCCCCACACACGGGGTGAGATATAAATCTCAGTAAACTCAGGGCCCTTGAAGGTATTTTCTTCCCCTGGTTCACTTCAAGCATATACATGAATTCAACCATCAGTACATCACTATCACAATCATCAGAATATCGTCCTTTCAAACAACAAGAAAACACAACTCAGATCACATGCACCTGTCAACATCCAGGTGATCCAATCACGGCCTCAACCGTTCATAACATAATCAACTACCCGTAGAGGCTACATCTAGGCATATAGGAACATCTCTAAGAAGGAGGCTACATCTATATCCTAGGAACATCTCATGGCAGGTCTCCATCACTACCCAGCAGAGGCTACATCTAGCTATGTAGGAACATCTCCAAGAAGGAGGCTACATCTACATACTAGGAACATCTCTTGCCAGGATTTCATCAATCTATATGAGGCTACATCTGTATATATAGGAACATCTCCAAGCAGGAGGCTACATCTATATAACAGGAACATCTCATATTCTATCCCCACACAATTGCCTGAGGAGGCTACATCTGTATACATAGGAACATCTCCCGTGGGAGGCTACATCTATGTAACAGGAACATCTCACATCAGGTCTTACTAAAATCTCAAGTCATCTATCCTACTACCATAGGATTCCATTCATTTTTAGAATTCACAGTCAATATGATAAACAATCACGCCCCTCACAGGGTGGACAACTCGTAGTCATATATATCAAACTCATACTACAATTTCACATTCAAATCCAACAGTTCATCAGACATATCATAAGTCAAACAACTCACAACCATGAGCATAAGTCTTACATCACAGAGTTCAGCTTGAATCTCAAGCATTTCAGATCAATACTTATCATTTTCCCCATCACAGGGTTCAAATCACATTATCGGCATCTCAAAGCCATACACATCCATTCAACAGTCAATCACACAGTATACAATCCACATATATATGCAATTATTCCCAATGGGACCATTACTCCATCAAGTGCATGGTGGAACACAGCGCAGAACATACACACAAGGACTAAGAGCTTACCTGCTCTAAGCAAATCACTGGCTTCCCCGGTATCGTAGCTACCACTACCAGAGATATCAGGCTCACGTCCTACATAAGCAAATACATACCATTAATAACGGTCCTAAGCCGTTCACACGAAAGGAACTATCATCCTTTCCACAATACACGTGACCAATCACTTCACAAGTGATTCTCAGATCCTCATAAGGACCCCTCTCAGCCCAACCAAGGCTCTAGAGTCTCTCCCAAGACTCTGCTCAGGCTAGCACCAAGCACATATTTCGCTTTTAGCCTCATTCAATCCAAGCTCACATTATCACTCAATTCAACTCATAAACAACCTCCACACGGTACCATGAACAACATGTCAACAGCCCTAAGGTTCATAGCAACCATACAATCAACCCCTTTCTCTATACATGCATAACTCAGAGCCAAAATCAAACTTCATCAATAATGATTTCTGAAGGCTCTAATATCATCACAACAACCCCCTGAACATAAAACTCTACAGGACCTTGGGCTAATCCCAACCCCATCTCATATGGGTTACTATTCATGCAAACCCCCAATTTCAAAATCAAGCGGAGAAACTTGAGTTTCTTACCTCAACAGTGACAAGGAAGACCCTAGGACCACCTCCTCGAGCTCCGGTGTCCTTCCCCCGCGATGGGTCTCAGCCACACTCAAGTTCTCTGAGCTTTCCTTTTGGGGATTTAAAAATCACTCAAAAGGGTTTTTTTTTTTTTTGAAGAGAAGGGATGAGTGATTCAAGCTTCCATAGTGTTTCTCTCACAATCAAGAGCCAAAGGGAAGTGTTTTGATCAAGAAATATGGCTCAAGGAAGCTTGGGAGGGTCATCAATGGAGTTTAGGGCAGAAGGAAGAAGAAGAAGCATCTCTCTCTCCATTTTTCGCGTTTTAGGCCTTATATAGTGTCTCTGCCCGACATGCGGCGCTCTTGGTGCCGCCCTGGCGCCCCTAGCGCCGTACTCCAGAAACTCCGGCGCCATCCGCGCCACATCTGGTGCTCTCAGCGCCACGTTCCAGAACCTCTGGCGCGATCCGCGCCAGCTGGAAATTTGGCGCTCCTGACGCCACACCTGGCGCCCATAGCGTGAACCTCCAGTGACCCCGCGCTCCCAGCGCGAACCTGGCGCCCCTGGCGCCACCTTCCAGAAACCCTGGCGCTATCCGCGCCAGCTGGATACTTGGCGCCCCTGACGCCATATCTGGCGCTCCAAGTGCGAACTTCCAGAAATTCCACGCTTCCAGCGCCACCCTGGCGCTCCCGGCGCCACTTCCCAGAGACCATGGCGCCCTCAGCGTGGACCTAGCGCTCTTGGCACCGTATTCCAGTGCTCTGGCGCCATCAGCGCCAGATCTGGCGCCATTAGCGCCGCAACCCTTACAGGGTTTTCTGCTAAAAGCACCCTTTTTGGATAATTAGAACATGATTCTAGCCTTAATCACAGGGTTAATTACATGCTTAAGATTCAAGGTATTACAGAAACTTGAGATACTTAACATGTACAAGGTCAGATATTATGTATGTGGTTGGTGTTGTTTGTCATTTTGTGATAGTGATTTTGCAGGAGATGTTGATTATAGAAAAAACACTACCGATTTTGTGTTTTTTATGGATGATTGTTCTTTTACTTGGAACTCTAAAAAGTAAGCCATTTTTACACTTATACTTGTGAAGCCGAGTATGTAATTGCAACCTCTCGCACATAGCATGCTATTTGGCTAAGAAGATTGATGTGTTGCAAACACATCCTAGTTTAGGATAGTTTTAGATATTAATTTAGTTAAATAATTAGGAAATTAGGTTAGATTTAGTTATTTATCAATTTATGGTTTTTAATATCATTCAATATCAATTTATGATTTTAGGATAGTTTTAGATATTAATTTCACGCGGATCGCGCCAGGTGCAGGATTGAAGGCCATAGTCTCGAAGATATCAAGTGATCAGCGTGAGAATCCACGCGGTTAGCGTGGATTGGTCGAAATCATGGCGCATCAGCGCTAGATCCGCGCCATCAGCGCCAAGGACAAAAAGCCAGGCCAATTAACTCGAAAGACTCGCGCGGTCAGCGTGGGATTCACGCTATCAGCGCCATATATTCGAAAGCCCCGCGCGGTTAGTGCGGGATCGCGCGCGGATAGCGCGAAAGTGATTCAGTTGCCTGTTTTAAACTTATTTGGTTCGAATTTTAGTCCAGGAGTAGGCTTTGTTACCTTAATTAATTGATTCTATAAATATTAAGCCTCTGAAACACATTAGGGCATCTACCACAATCCAGAATATCATCTATACCACCTTCCATTAGTCTAAACCCTAGAAATCAAGAATTAAGACCAAAGTTTCTGTACAACAATGAATCATTCAACATCTTTGGTGTTCTTGAGGCCTATGGCAAGCTAATTCTTGTATTGTGGGAAGGTCATGAACTGATGAGAACTCCTCTGTAATTTGACTGGTATTGAATAATAATGTTGTTTTGATTGTTTTATTCTTCTCTGCCTTTATCTTTTATTCTTATTTGGGATTGATCACTCTAAGTAAGTATTGAGGGTTAGGATTCACAATGGGGACGTTGGGATTCTAATTTCTGACCTGTTTAGAATAACAGTTGTTCATCACCCAGGAATAGGGATGCGTGGCTGCGGAAATTATCCTATGTTCTTTTAAATGCTTAAACTGATAGATTTCACTAAGGAATTAGGTTTTCGATTCAGGTTAAAGGATAAATTCACTAAGGAATTAGGGGTTAACTAATCTAGAAAAGACTTATGCTCTGAACAATCATTACAAGAACACTTATGATTTATTCTCTAATTGCTTAATTTGACAGTATCGCTAAGGGTTTAGGATTCTCGATCGAATTAAAGGGTTAAGTCGCTAGTTATCTAGGATTTACGAATCTAGGAGAGATTTATTATTTGTGTAACTTAAACCATTAAACCAGTCAAGTGAAAGAGTAGGAATCTGAGGGGATTGCGCCTGACCACAATTATTCTTCCATTGGTAATCGTTAATTTCAATTCACTGTTTGTTTATTTTCTGTTTTTACACAATCAACAACACTTTCTCTGCGTATTTTTATTTTTTTAATTCAATCACATTTGTTAGTATTGTTGTGAAATCACCTCAATCCCTGTGGAGAACGATACTCACTTACCTAATCTTTATTACTTGTAAACGATCGGTGCACTTGTCGTATTGTGCAATAAACGCAACAAAGATTGTTGAATGAGTTTAACATGAACCTAGAGGATATTACAAAGATTCATATTGATAATAAATCTGCCCAAGATGTTGTTAGAAAATAAAAGGTTATGAGTTACTATTCTAAGATGAATGAGTGTGAGATAATAAGAATTAAAGGACATTATTTTTATGTAACCATTATGTATTGGAAGGGTTATGACATTATGCTCATTTAATTTAGTGTTTTAATTGAAGAATTATGTAATTCCTATGGGTTGCTCTATTATAAACAGAGCACGAATCATGTAGCCAAATGTGCCAAATGAAGATAATCTTCATTATTCTCTCTAGTCTCTTCTTCTCTTTTTCCTGACATCTTATTGACATAATGGAATGCAGCATATTTGTCAAAAGCAACAACATTTATGTATTGTTTTATCTTTAAAGCAGAAATATCATTCTTGTATTTTATCACGTAGTCATCATCATGCTTGGATGCTTGATTACTCAATTAAAAAGTTACCATGCTTGGTACATATTATGAGGAAAAGCTCAAGGAAGAGCATCAAGAGATAAATTATATGCTTTGTTCTTAATGGTATTTTATTATAAAGAAATCACAAATGAAATTGTTGTCACGTGAATTAACAAGGTTAGCCTAAATGACTTTGGCTAATGTTAGTTTCAACAAGATTCCAAATTTTAATTGTTAATCAAGCGATTTTTAGGTTGAAAGGTAAAATTTGTCTTTCAGCTTCCCAAGTTACTTTCAAAAAGCACTTGGTTGAAAGTGAATTGTAATGGAATTTGGATATAATTGGGACATGAAAGATAAATTTAAAAAAAATGAATAACTGAAAAAGAAATAATTGTATTGACTTGATTGGATTGTGTGTGTCCTAAAGTTTATCAATATATAATATCCAATCCAATATTTCTTATTTTTTTAATTATTTATTTGATATTTTAGTACCGTCACCTATTTATACAAATAATATGGAAATAATTGTTCCTGATCGTGCTAGACCACGTTAGGCCACTAACTAACTGTTACATTCTTAATTTCGACTATTTTTTGAAGGTTTCGGCTAAAGCTATTCTCATCTGCATTTTGTCATCTCTAAATTTTGCTACTATCTTCTAGGGATTTTCAGCTACACTCATATTCATGATCTCTGTCTTTGAAAACTGTTTCATTCGTTCTTTCCAAGTTTTTTGGACCCATGATAAGTGAACCTTAGCTGACTTTTCGTTTACCCTATGTTTTTCTCTGATCACGAAATCTACCTAATGATAAAACGCCAAAATTCAAAATTAATTTATATATATATAATATATATATATATACACACTATTATCCTCTCAATTAGGTAACGAACTTATCTTTAGCTTTATTATTTCATCTATTAAAAATAATTTTCAAGTGTCAGCAGAAAAAAAAATGTCATAACAAAGCCAAAGGGAAAAGACCAAAGCCAGATGAAGGGACAGTGTAAGGTCCTTTACTCTGGCGCGGACGGCGTGGGATGCCGCGCGGATAGTGCCAGAGGTTTGATGAGAAAACCCTGTTCAGGGTGTGGCGCGGATGGCGCCATAGTTGGCACGGATGGCGCCAGAGTCTCTGGAGGTTCACGCTGGGAGCGCCAATCTTGACGCCTGAAGCGCCAGGTTTTCCAGTTGGCGCAAATAGCGCGGAGAGTGGCGCGGATCGCGCCACAGGTGCGGCGAGTTCACGCTGATAGCGCGAAGGTGGCGCGGCTGGCGCCACTATGGCGATACAGTTGGCGCGGGTAGCGCCGGATCTGGCGCGGATCGCGCCGGATCTCGGGCAGACCCACTATATAAAGGGGAGTCGCGTTTTTCAAAGGAGAAAAGTCTTCTTCCTCTTCCTCACAACCCCAACCTCCATTAAAGCTGCTCCCAAGCTTCCTAGGACCTTATATCTCAGCCTAAACACCCTCCTATAGCTTTTGATCTTGAGAGAAAGCTATAATCCTTCATCCTTTCTCTTAGAAACCCCTTTTGTGAGTTAATCCCTTACATTCAGAAAACCTCAGAAACAACGTGTTTGACGAGGACCCAAGGCTTGGGAAGGACACCAGAGCTCGGGGAAGCTGTCCTGCAACCTTATTGGTCGTCACTGAGGTAAGAAACTTCAGTTTCTCCGATTGATTTGGGATTTGGGGGTTTCCTGTGAATAGTGACCCATCTGTGATAGAGCTAGAATTAGCTCTGGGTCCAGTTGAGAGATGTGTTTAGAATGATGTGAGGAGGAAGGATTAGCTTTCAATTTGTGATTTGGAGACGGTTGGTTTTGGCTCTAGGCTGTGCATGTGTGATTTAAACTGTGTCACTTATTTTGAGACATGCAAGAGCCAACCTGATGGGCTTGTGGTGCCTGATAGGCCATGGTGACGGTGTCTTGAGAGATGAACCGTCCGAGCCCTATGGAAACCCTGAGGTTTTGGGTTATTTGAGCTGAAATGCTCATTGTGGATGGCTTGGATTGAGTCTAGAGGGACTCTGAGGCCATGGATGGAACTGAGATAGACCATTGAAAGGTCTACAGACAGGCTTATCGAGGATAGCTTGAGAAACCCTTGAGTAGATGACTCGGGTTGATGGGAAGGACTGAGGTTCCTTTCTCAGAGACAGCTGAGGACTGTCTGATGAGCTGATGTGTTATGTGCCTGAATGGTCTGTGATATGTATTTGTTTGCCTTGTTAGGGCTTGACACGACTTGCCAGGTAAGCTCATCGCTCTGGGGTTGAATCCCTTTCTCTTGTTTATCACCAAATGGGTGAATGATGCATGCCTGCTTGCTTATGTATATGTTATGCGCATGCTGAGATGAGAAAGGCCAGTGTGGCCTGCTATTTGATGATACGTAAGATGAACCTCAGGATAGACACCGAGATGGTGTGAGGATATTGTGACACCTGTAGCTGCAGGTGAAGGGCCTTGGGCCGAGATGGATGAACACTGTGATGTGTTCTCTGCCTGTGATGAGATGCAGATCAGAGAATGATCTGGGATGGAACCTATAGGATACCTGGATGGGTATCGGGCTAGATGAGGTTCTCCGTCTAAAGTCCTAAGGATGGATGTTTCCTTAGGCAGAGATGATAGAAGTCCTGAGATGAGAGATTCCTCAGGCATTGTGTGTGAAGTCCTGAGATGAGAGATTCCTCATGTATTGTTGAGCCAGCCTGACATGAGATGTTTCCTGTGATATAGAGGCGGCCTCCTTAGTGAGATGTTCCTATATTCACAGATGTAGCCTCCTCAGGCGAATTGTATTGAGATATGAGATGTAGCCTCATGATAGAGGTCGGCCCGGTATATAGGAGTCCTCCAGACGTGGTTGTACCTATATATTTCGGAGGTGCCTC